>JACEIK010010975.1:20326-31799 GCA_018107945.1 Datura stramonium
ACTACGGTCATTCCTATACCTATCTTTCTTCCTCCAATCACTGTCTCGGCCTTGTTCTCTAGTCCTACCCCTATACCCTATATGATTGTAGTTGTCCCTGTATTGGTTTCGACCTTGATTCACTTGACCTTGGTGCCAAAAGTCTTGATTAGACCCTTAGGCATTTGCCCGAAAACCTTCCACTTAATTATCCAAGTAATTTGCTTCCTCCTAAGAATCAAAGTTTTTATACCCCATCTTTTTCCTTGAGCACCGACTACATTAACCTTTTGTGTTCCAGCTCCCATGATGTGCTTTGTGAGCAGGTCAATACAAGTTTTCATATGAGCGATTTCATGGTCATGTTCTTCTTTTCTACGTTGATCTATAGTCATCCCTATAGCATATGTTCCAGCAGATACATCAGCTTCTCTTGTGTGCCAAGACATGTTTGTTTTCATCACCCGATCTGGTGTCACAGTTGCTTCTTTCCATGCATGAGTCATCAAATCTCCTTCCACTACACTATCTTCAAAAGCCTTGTTGTTGTTGTTCAAGGACTTGTAAAATATTTCCAACAACCTCTCATTAGGAATTCTGTGATTTGGACACTTATTCAGCTTCTTATTAAACTGCAACCATGTCTCATATAGTGCCTCTGTCTTGAGCTTTCATAAATTGTAGATCTCATTCTTGAGTTGCAACATCCTCGATAGTGGAAAGAACCTCTCTAAAAAAGCATACTTCAACTCTCTCTAATTTGTGATATAATCATTTGGTAACTTTGACAACCATAATGTAGCTTCACTAGTTAGAGAGAATAGAAATAGTCATAGTTTGATGGCATCTTGGCTCACTCTGGGTAACCTGTAAGCCTTGCATATCCCCACAAAGTTCATCAAGTGTAGATTTGTATCATCAACAACATTACCACTAAAACAAATTTCATATTTAGAAACTGTAGCATTGGGTTGGTGATGTCGAACTTTGCTCCAGCAGGCAGAGGTAGGGGAACTATGGCACCTGTTGACCCTGATTCATCTATATCAACATCGTCATCATCATCAAACTGGGGTGCATATATAGTCGATTGGAATCAGGGGTTTTCCTCAACTCCAAGTACTTTGCATTCACCAAGCTATAACCTAATTAAAAAAAAACAACAAAAAACACAAATGAGGAAATAAGGAGTAAAAGTTAAATAATCGTAATTAATCTATTCCTAAGTTGAATTCCCCGGCCACAACGCCATTTTTAATAATGCCAAAACTACACCTCAAAATGAATAATAAAATAGTTGTTAATCAAGTAAAGAACCCAAACAGGGTTGGAGTCGATCCCACGAGAAATATGGTTAAGATCCCAATTAATGCATTTATTTACGCTTTTAGACAAGTTATTTCTTAATGGGGGTCTTAAAAAAACAAGTAGCAATATTGTTAAAATATGTTGTTATCAATGAATGTAAATTACTAGAGATTTGTTCCCCATGACATCATAACTACGTAGATTTATCGTACTTGTGATGTATTTCAACGTTTAGCACGTAGAATCGATAAGTTAATTTCATCTAAACAACTAGTTGCCCCTTATTAGATGACTATTCTCAATTACCGAGACAAGTCTCATGAGTTTGCAACTCAACTCTATCATTGATTTCTGATTAGCTTTCCCATGATCATAACTCAAGATATTAAGTGAAAGTTGGTAGTTTCAAATCTTTGTTGTTAATTCCTTTTTCTAATCTCTACCTCTGTATGTTCAAGCAAATAGAGAATACAGGCGAGTTCACATTGCACACCGTTATAAAGCAATCACAGTGAAGGGAATAACAATGTAAGACAACACGTTGGTCTAGAATCACTACATTTGTAACTCTACCTTGTTAATTCATCATGGTTGCCACAATCCTAGTTGTGGGATTTAGCTACGCATGTTAGGAAGAACATAAGAAAATTCATTACATAAAGCATAATTATGAACTTAAAATTTGAATAGAGTAAACCTGAGATATCAATTGTAATTAATCTATAAAACCCAAGAACATAACGAAGTTGTTCATTTCTTCAGCCTCAAAGGGGAGTATAAAGTCTCCTAAGAAGTGTATGAAATTGTTGTATGATGATAATATAACATAAAACCAAAAAGAAGTACTTGAACAAAAATAAAATCCTTTCCTAATTTAGCAGGGATTATAGAGTCGAATGATACAACGTGTCGTGGCAGGATACCACGACCCTAGGATGTGGTCGTGGTTCCAAAAATCATTCTTGGACCTCTCAAGTACGGATGCTCAGATGATTCATGGTAGTATACCATGAATCGTGACTTTTGGTCGAGTTGGCAGTCCCTCATTGCACTTTGTCTGAACTTTAAACAACGGCTCTTCAGTACCGTCCTTTGCTAGTACGGTTTGTGTTATTTGGTCGTTACCTGAAGGTTTCATTTTTTTAGTTCTCTATCCCTCATCATGGGGACTCAGGACGACTCATGCCAACTTGGTAATCAAATCCAATTCCTACCCTTTTTTATTCTTTTTTGAAGTCTAATTCCTAAAATCCGTTTTTCTCTACATAATCAACAAAACACATCATATCCATATAAATTTTCCTAAGTATTAGCATATTTTCTATGTTTTAAGCGTCGAAAATATCATAAAACCATGGCACATCATGCAAAAACAAGCACACTTCCTTCAAATTCTTACCTTTTTCCTCCTATATCAAATATCCATCTAGTCTTCCCTTTATTCAGTGTATTCCTTCCTTTTCATCTTTTTTTTTCTTTTTCAAAATATCAAGGAAGGTTCCACTTCCTTTTTTTCGTCACCTTTCCACCTTTAAAATAACTCCATATCACAACTTTTTCAATCACAACTCCAAAAATTAGGTTTTAGCCTATATTTGCACTTTTAAAGCACTTAGGGAGGTAGGATGTCAAAAGATGGAATAATTTAAGAATAAAATTATAAAGCTTGTAACATGATTTCCAAACAATAGGATAAAGAATCAAAAAGGATTGACTAGGAAAATATGCACAGGGAAGAAATTGAAGGCACACAAATGGTCTAAGAAAGGCTAAGCATCATTTTGCAAATTAAGTTAGTCTATGATTTTGCCTTAAAAACATATTTCGAGCAAGTTATAGAACCTAAATAATTCAAGAGAACTCACAAAAACCTCACCAAACATGACATATACAAACTCAAACAAAAAATGTATTCAAGACCTAATTAAAACAAATAAACTCAAAAAGTCACTTCTAGTCTAGATAGACTATATAGTGAGCAAGGGAGAAAAAAAGGTGAGTCTAAAGTTCACAACAAGAATCATCACTTCAATCATTTTATATAAAAAAAATTTCAAAAACCAACAATTCATATGTCAAGGTATAAATTGTGTTTGTACCGAGCAAGACACACATGGGCCAAGGGGAAAAAGTCATGACCAACAACACTTTACTACACCTAAATAATACTAGATAAATTCTCTTAAGAAATTTTCCTAGATATCTACCATCGAAAAAAGACAACCAATTTGAGAAACAAAGAAATTTTACTCCTGGGGAAGAACCATGATATGAAAAAACCTTTGGTGGTTTATTAATATAAAAAAATGAGGGAACTACAAAATAAGCTAAAAAATACTAATATTTATAAAAACAACTGCAGTTATTAATACAAAACAAGACCAACAAGGTCATATAACATCCCTACATTAACACAATCACAACAAGGGTAAAAATCATCATAAAAATAATCCTAACAAGGGTGACTGCTCTGTCAACCCTTTGCAGCACTTGCTTCATATCTAGAAGTCACATAACAAAAACAACATAATTGAGAACCAAGCATAGTCTTACTTCAATATTAGCAGCATAAAAAATATGTTATCCCACCCCCAACCAAAGAGCATGCATTGTCCCTACTGCATAAAAGTAAATAAATGGGGAGGATAGGGGATTCTTAAGGTGCTCTAGTTAGTCTGGGTTATTGTGACCTTGAAAGTGGGAGTTATAGCTTATGGCTCAAGTGGTAGATGTTGAAACTATGGTGGTGGACTCCTTAAGATGCGACTCAGGGATAAGAACTATAGATGATATCTTCTTAGATAGATCGGTGGTAAGATCCACATCCTCTTGTGCAATTGGTACAACTTGAATCACTGGTAGGAGCTGAATAGTTTATTATTGCTCTATTACCCTCTTTGAAATGGATTCAGCCTCCTTGCCTTTGCAGCCAGCTCCTCAAGTCATAGAGCCTTATCGAACTCAATCTATTTTTCTTCAAGCATAAGTGCCCTATCCTCATGCAGCATCATGTCATCTATGGCCTTGACCTTATCCTCATCGGTCTCAGACTCATACATGTGTGAGATGTGCTTTGTTTACACTCCTAAACTTAGGTTGACACTAATAATCACATTAATAAGCCGGATGCTCTTTGTTGGCTCTATATGTGGTTAGATAGGGGCATCAAACAAGCTCAAATCAGGCTTGAGCCTTTGGATATCTACCTTAACTTTGGCTAAATCTTCTTGGATCTCAGCAATAACATCATCCCCATTCTTTCCTTGAGACACTTAACCGGTTTGTCAATTTGCTGGAGCAATAGATTAATGGGAGCAATAGCCTGATGTATACCTATCTGGATGTATTTAGGGATGTCAATAATCAACTGGTCCAACTTTGTATTATTTTTGAGAGTCATGTTGGAAACCTATAGTATTATTTCTCTATAAAGGGCTTGGGTAGACTATGGGAGGCAAAAGTAGTAGGTAATGAGGATGGAGCCTTAGTAGTGACTGGAATAGGTGTAGCAGCAACTGTGTCCATCTTAGGTGTATCAACAAATATCAATTCATATTCTAGAGTATCTGCAGTTTTGTGCTGAATTTTCCTCTTCTTCTTGGAACCTAGATTCGTCTCATCCTTGATTTTAGTGATATCAATCACCTGATATACTTCCACACACTCATCTATTCAACATGAGGTACGTTCACTTCAAAAGATAAGGACACTAAACACGAGAATAGAGATGAGTTGATTGATTGATAAGCCCTATCTTGGATTTTATTGGAAATGATCTCACCCAATTTAATGTTATACCTTGACATGTATGAGATCAAGATAACCTTCTCAATGGATATGTCATTATAATTTTTCATCAGGGTAAGCCTGAATGCAATAAATTACAGCCAACAGTTTACTTGAATGGAGAGATCTCGCTTGTACATCTTGTAGGGATTAATCTAATTGGGGGTATTCCCCACAATCATGGAGGCCACCCATTTAAGATTGTTGCTTTTGTTAACTAGTTTATATTTTTCTTCAATTGCATCCTTGGAGTTCTTTCCAAAGTAAGCAATGTTATGACTTGGCAATGCAGTAAAATTACACACCTCACACTAGCACATTGCTATGATAAGGTCGAAGTTTCTTGGGACAAGTGACTATTTTTTTCATCTGTGCTACTCTATAAGAGGCATAGAATTCCTGGACCAACTAAGGACAATAAGATCAGGAGGTTATGTGAATATCATCCAATCATGAACATCAATTGTCTCTACAATGTCGGGGTAAGTTTTCTTCACCACGTGCAAGCTAAGTTTCTTTTCGTTATTGAAATTACTTTGTTGCTTGCCCTAAAAAAATATCTCCCTACTAGGGACCTCACCAAAGCGAAGAGCTTTTTCACCTCACTTTCTTCTGAGTTCAACGTTTTTGTCCTCCTCTTCTCTGGACTTTTAGAAAGCTTCTAGCTTTGGGTAAATTAAGGACTCATGTTCCATTGGATGATTCTCTTGCACCTTGGATGGCTTAGCTACACTCTTTCTAGTTGCAACTTGTTTTGAAGTTTAAGGATGTGAGATTCGCCTTAAAGTCATCCTACCAAAAATAAGTAGTCAAGACAATTAAAGTATCTTATTTTTTTGTTTTGTATTTATCATATGTAAATAAAAGAAAAGGAAGAAGACAACAAAATATTTTTAGGAAAATGGGCCAGGAATTGCTGATATGTGGATCGCATATCTAGATATGTGGTTGCATATTATGATATGTGGTCTGCATATTGGATAAATGCTTGAGACTCAAAAGGAGGCAAGCATTAAAACAATGTACATTAGATATGCCGCATATTGCGATATGTGTGCCACATATTCCAATGTATATACAAATTCCAATATCTGAAGTTCTGTGGTATGCATGTGGTATGAGGCCATATAACATAATACACTTGNCTTGATATATATATATATATATTATGCCCCAAACTGGGAGAGGTGCAACTGGTACCCGATACATGATGAACTGAGCAACCAGTTATAACTCAGCTGTAATTATAACATTTTGGCCAATAAGGCCACCTGTCGCAATATGCTATACAACCATACATACGGACCAACGAGGTTCCAACTCATTAAGGAAATGAAATAGGAAAGCCACGAGGCTGCAACACAACTAACTAATAATTCATTAGGCTGGCACGACCATAAATTGCACTATACAACTCAGAACATATCCTCAAAACCTTTATAGGAGTACTAGTATTGATGGTCGGGACAAGGACCGACCTACCCATCTCTGTACAAGAAAACTCAAACATAAGCAAAACTAAATGCTAGACTAACTGCTCTAGAAAGAAAGGAGCATACCAACTCTACTTTTGTATTCAAACTCCTACTGCATAGGATGATCAGAGCCGCTATCTATACCTGCTACACGAATGTAGGGGTCCCTAGGCGAAGGGATGTCAGTATGAATTATTATACCTTGAAAGTACCTAAGATTAGACCTGTGAGTTCAAACTGAGAAAGCAGGAAATTTTGCACCAGGTCACATAATGATTCATCCAATGACGCGTGGTGTGACCTAACAGGTCGTTAAGTGACCTATCAGGTGGAAACCAGTTAAAAAGGAGTCATTCTCGGGTAGTGGCAATGGAAGGGACGATGAGTCGTCGTGTATCCCAATGACTCGTGGTCTGACCTGATAGGTGGTTAAAGGAATGATTGGGTAGTGCTGGCAATGAATGGAGGGACGAGTCGTGGTGCCACTTCATGACTCGTCAGGACAATCGTTAGTTGGATGGCGTAAGAGTGGCAGTACTGACAATGAAAGGAAAGTACGAGTCATCATCCATGTTAACGACTCATCATGTTATTCATTAGTTAAGGAAGTTCAGTAAGAGTAGAATTTGTCCAGTGGTGACGACGAGTCGTCCAGTTTGGTAACGACTCATCCAATCCCTTGTTGAGACTGGCAATGGTAGTTTTCCTATGAAATTAGTAAGGGTGTTTTTCCTAAGCTATTAAGTCTTAAAATACATTGTTTTAAGGCATGAAATAATTGTACTAAGGGAGGTTAACCCATTTTAATTCATTCAACTCCCATGCATTCAAGTTTAGATGGTTCCACTGAAGATCAAGCTTAGAAATCCTCCAATTCTCCTACAAATCTCTTGGACTTTCAAAGTCAAGTTGAGAATCCGTTTACCGAGGTATGTAGGTCCATGAATGAGAGTTTCCTTTCATTCTCATGCCCAAATTTCTCTTCAAGTTCATGAATTCAAGTGTATGAACATATGGAGTTTTAACATAAATTTATGAAATTCTATCTAGCATGTATTTATGTTTATGACTTACCTATATATAAATCTATGATTTTGACCAGTGAAATCTAATTCAAGTACGCATGATCTTCAGATTTTAGGTAATCTCACTCAAATTTAGCATGTTTTCATGATTCAGCTTAGTTTCATAAATCAGCTTACCATATGGTTTTGGAGTCTATACTCCCATATTTAGCTTATGGTATGTTTGGATCTAGGACTCCCCATGTTCATATTTCAAACTATGCATGTAGTTACATTATCAACTTCGTTGAAAAATGATGGTTTAGCTTCATTGAAAAATGATGGAGTTCATTTTACATGCTTTGGGAGTAGTGACTAGCACCAAGTAGGCTAGGAGTTCATGAAAATCCCATATCTCAAAACTACGTGCCAACGTAAGATTATCCAATTACTTTGGGACCTCCCTTGTGAGCTTTACCTACTCCAAATGGGCCTTCTACTTGATATCGATATCATGGTAGTGCCCTTAGCCCTGGCAAGGATTTGGATGACTCTGACCACTTGAGTGTAATAGTTAGGATCACGTAAGATCTATTGTGATGGTGTCGGTTATATAACGAGTCTCCCATTATTCCTCATGATCTCAGTTATGCATGTTTATCAGTTATGATTTTATGTTTTCAGTATGTTTGACCCAATGATCAGGTTATCAGTCTTTACATATGAATCTCAGTTTCAGCTTTGGGTCATTCGATTTAGTTATAAGATTTAGTTGGTATCTATTCATATTTTCAGATCTCAACATGTAGTCTTTACTCTTAGAATCTTATGATGTTATGATTTATGATGTATATGATTTCAGTATACACTTACTCACCCTGTTTTACTCACCTTGCATAGTTAGTACATTCCAAGTACTGACTACATACTCTATCCTGTATCATTTCATGATACTGGTCCTAGCAATCAGGCTCAGACGCGCCGTTAGTTCAACTCTTGTTCCAGCTCAGACCTGCCTTGGGTGAGTCCTCATCCTCCGAGGACATCTATCTTTCAGTATTTTCATGTCAGTTTGTTTTAGATTTATAGATAGTTGGGGGCTTGTCCCAACATCTTATCAGTTAGTAGAGGCTTTCTAGACATAGATTTGTGTATTCATCTTCGAATTCAGTGTTATGATATTTTCGTTGGATGGACGTTTGTTATTCATACATCTGTTATTTCAGAATTTAGTTATTATGTTCATGTCATGGGTTGACATGAAGCCATTTATGATTTTAGATTCCGTGTCTAGATCCGGGCCTATGTTTGGGTTGTGACACAAATGATATGTACTTCCATGTTAGGATGAAAAGCAATAACTATATAATAGTATCAACATGATAACTATAATCAACTCAATAAGATAGGGTAAGTAAGAGACAAGTTTTAACTCTGTAACCTATAACCCTATATGCATACATGTGAGTAATATTTGTGTGGCCCTTATGTAGGGCTTTTCCGATACTTGGACCAAAGTTAATATATATTTGCCTGTAGGCTGCCCGATACTTGGATTAGGATATATATATGTTGCCCGTAGGTATCCGATACTTAGACCGTGGATAGTATATATCGATACTTGGACCGGATAATGTATGCTCCGATACTTGGACTGCATAGGTACATAATAATGCAAATACCAAGAATAATGCTTCCATCCTATGGACTCACTGAATGTATAACTCTTTAACTCGTAGATTGACTATAACTCAGGATATACTTAAGAACTTGAACACTATAACTTTGGAAATTTAGAACTTGGAGTGACTTTGAAGCTTTTAGGGACTTGCAATTACTTTAAATTATAACTTGGAAATAGATTATTGGAAGCTCTTTGGAGGCTTTATGAGTAAGGTTGATATGCTACCTTGGGGCATGAAAACTCTTAGTTTGTACTGTTAGAAGCTTAAAGATGTCTATTACGATGCTTTGGAATTTAACTCAGGACTTAAGAAACTTGTACTACTTTGACTTAGAAGCTTAAATATCTTATGTCAACTTTAACTTGGAAGATTAAAGATCTTGTGGTAACATTAACATGAAAGCTTCAAAAATAACTTTAGAAGCTTTTTAAAATTACGCTTAAGACTTTAGAATAGATGGCTCAATGCTTTAGTGATTGAAGATCAAGATATAGAATTTCTTTTTGGACTTTTAGTTATCGCCCTTGTATCGTCTTAATTAAGTTATCTAGAAACTAATAACCAATTGCCTCTTCATAGGGTCTTCCTAGCAATTCATCAATATCATATATGTAATTTCCAAATCACATGATTTAGCAACAATAATAGTTTATTCAACATTCTCAACTTAACCAACTTATCCAAACATATCTTTAATTCAATTTTACTTTAAACATCTTTAATAATAATATCATTCAACCTACTCAATTTATTAAAACATGATTACCAAGTTATACATCTCTTCAACAACAATGTACTCCTCAATATACTATAAATCCGATTAAGATTCAATGAAAAGAGTTTGACATTTTAATTTCTTTAGCTTCAACCATAACGCAAAACTAGGTGATGAAATATCACAACATCTCTTCTTCACCTTATCTACGTTATTCATTACCAACTTATTTGTTCACTTCATGATAAAATGTTCGTATGCAATCTCATAACTTGAAACTAGCCTCAACTTGAATATTTCGACTTAAAACTCTAAGAATCAATTCAACAAACACTTTGAAATATACTTTTAGTTTCAGCAACAACTCTAAGACTTGATTCATGCATTTGAAAGAAAAAAGGGGCCCCTTCAGATACTTCATTTGCAACTTCAATCTTCTCAACGACAACTTATACTTTAGCTTGCTACCTTCTTCAACTTCCAGCCATCAATATATACATACAACTACTCATGAACCTTCCATGTTCAAGCCAACAAGAACAATGATAGCTTCAAACAAGGGAAATAAAATCTCAAAACGATACCTCTATAAAGATAGGAAACTTACCCTTGCATCTAGGATAGATAATCAATGGAAGAAGTACATTTTAAACCCCTTTTAACTTAATATTTTTCTCTTAAAAATTCCCTTTCAATCAACGTAGAAAGAACATCAAACTTCAATAATTAATTTCTGACAACAATGTATAAATACTATTCAACCACGAATAATAAGATAGATAGTTTGGTCTTCTGGAAAAACTGTGGCTTAACACTATTCTAAAAGATCTTTTATTCTTATATAAACCCAAGTTCCTCATTCATTCCTTTTACTCTATACTGATTATTCAGAAATATACTATTGAACCTTAGTTGAGGCTGTTGTATTACTATTACGTGGATTAACAACTGGAGTGCATTCTTATTATCCTTCTCCATTAAGTCATATAGTCGAACCTGGGTGTACCAGGTCCCATGCTAATTATTTCCTTGAGAGTTGCTAATGTTTTAGGAGCTGGAATTTCCTGAATCCTTTCTAACTTCTTTAGTTTCTCTTACAGACGTGCCAAAGAATATATAACTCGATTAACCTTTCGGCCAAATTTATTTATTGGGAAAAATTCAGCTAGCAGTATTCAATCTATACAATTTCTTTTTCTTGTGTATCTACACTGCTTAGTAACATTCTATCTAATTTCAGACATTAAAAAAGAATATCTATTAGGAACCAGTAGAACTAAAATTCCTTTGACTCATCTCTACTTGTATGATCTATAGATGAAAGAAGTGTAACTATTCCTAAATACCCTATAGCCTTTTGACTATAAGTATTGTCCACAACATTACTGATCTTGGGCAGAATTTCATGCCCAAGTGATACCCAAATACTTCATTTATACTTGTTTATCTATTTTTATGTGTGCATTCTCATGTGATTCTTATGTAAATGTGAATTTATACTAACCAACATGATTAGTGTTG
>JACEIK010010976.1:0-40345 GCA_018107945.1 Datura stramonium
AGCAGTCCCAGCAGCACCGGCAGTTCCACGCGGCCAGCGCCGCCAATATGGAACAAGATGGGTGACGGAAGAGGGGAAGAAGTGGTACACCAAGCACAAACAGAACAAATACTTCCCCGAGGAACATATTGCAACGGAACCATTGGCACAAGAGTTCCCCCGGATGGTGCACAGGATTGTAGCTGCTGGGCTACGTTTCATTTTCGATGAGCCTAGGGAGTGCAACCTGCACTTAGTCCGGGAATTCTACGCAAATTGGAACCCGACATTGAGGAGTCACACTATCAAAATAAGAGGCCAAATCGTCACATTGGAGCCTCACCACCTCAATGCCATCCTAGGGGCGCAAAATACAGACGCTCATGTACTCCGACAGCTGAACAAGGAGAGCAACCTGCACTTAGTCCGGGAATTCTACACAATTGGAACCCGACATTGAGAGAAGTCACACCATCAAAATAAGGGGCCAAATCGTCACATTGGAGCCTCACCACCTCAATTCCATCATAGGGGCGAAATGGCTGCACGCCCATGTACTCCGACAGCTGAACATCACCCACCTTATGCGGATATCAGACGCACATTATGTAGAGCCCGGTCTACGGCGTTGGAGCATAAGGAGAGGGGCTACCATCGTACGCTGCCCTATGAATGTGATGAACAGGAAGCCAGAATATGGCTTAAGATCGTTTGCCTCGTTGATTCCGGGGCTGCACATGACAGATGTGACCCGGGATCGTGTATAAAGCAGTATACGCCTCTTATGAAAGGGCTGAGATCAATGTTGGGGCGGTGATCATCCGCCATGAAGAGGGCCCGACTGCATCAGGGCACAGGTACGGATTCGCGGGTCACACGACGCTCCCGAGAGGCCTTGAGGTCGAGGAGGAGGCCCTAGATTACATCCCGCATATGGAGCGGTGTGCCATTGATGTCACAAAAACAAAGGCACCTGACACCACTCATGGGCCTGTCCTTACATTGGCCGAGCGACATGCTCGGGATCACCCATATATGTCCCGCATGTTCGGATGCAGATGTCTTACCGCATAGGCGGGAGACCGGCAACGGAGGATCTAGGGCTGTGGTAGCTCGACTTAGATTACCCATTTGGCGAGAACGCCAGGGCACTATGTCCGGTGGGCCCAGCTTTTGTGGAGCTTCAGACGATGACGTCCCCACAGATGAGGAGACATCGTCGCGGTGATTCCGACGTTGGGTCGGAGGAGGATGACGGTGGAGACTCCGATATGGGGGGACGAGGCGGCAGCACCTGATGAGGAAGTGGAATACTTTGACTGATCAGGGAGTTTCACAACTACCTTTTTATTTGTAATTGTATGAACACTGGGGACAGTGTTCGATTCTAAGTGTGGGGTGGGAGTAGTTAGGTGCTGAATCATTTTCGTGTATGTCATTGTATGTTCCTTGCTTTGTTGTCGTGTTGGTTTTAATTTGACTCTGTTTATTTGTATGTTCGTTGATTGTAAATATTGTTGTGAAATTGTTGTTGTGTGCTGTGGAATTTTGTTAGCCAGTATAAATAGTCTTGTCGAAATCATCGACCATTTTTAAAATTTTTTTTTCGTAGAATCAATTTTCGCGTTTTTGCCGGAGCTTGTTTTCGGTCTTTTGCCGAGAAGAGTCCCATTGAACCGTCGTAAATAGTGACCCTTCTCTATGATGGATGGATGACGACGTCTTGTGGGAAAGGTAGTCGATAGGAGTAGCTTCTGTTTTTAATTTGTTTTTATTTATTTTTTTCTTTTGTTTGTTGTTTGTTTAGTTGGATTGCTGGTTGTATCCCATGCATGCTATTCGATGGCTCCGGATATCCTTGTTGGGTGTGTTGTACATAATAATTATATAGCAAAGATGATTCGTAGAAAACATGCATATTTGTACATATGTAAGACACTTGTGCCGTAGAATTTGATTCGGTGTGATTGAGGCTTAATTTGAATTCTTGTGACTAGCTCATTAAAGATTCCGTGAAGTCATCCTGAATCGAGCATGTGCATTGAGTGTATAGTGAGGAATTGGTTATTCCATGCTATTGTTGATTGTCTAGAACTTGCCTGTCCTGTGCACGAAACGGAATGAAGGAAGTGTAGTGTAGGAAATGATGTAGGCATTTCTTGTCAACCAAAATGTTTCTTGTTTTTCTTTTCATATCCACCTTGAAGATTAAACCCTAGTCAGCCCGTTGAGCCTTTAACCTTGATAAATTTTTCTTTCTGATTTTCCTTTGTCAAAAAGGGTGCGAACCAAGTGAGCCCTTCTTTTCATGTTCCTTAACCAAAATCGGAAGCTCTTAAGCGCACAAGAAAAGTATAATTTTCCCATTGTGTCAAAGAGAAAAGGGATGAAAAAGTAAAGAGGGAAAGAAAGAAAAAGAAAGAGTCAAGTGGGTGAAATCGCCAGATTTGAAGGGAAGAAGGTTGTTTAACTCAATTGTCTCTTCGTTAGTCTGGTGTGTTAAAGAAAGGGGTGATAAATATAAAAATAAACTTCAAGAGGAGGAGGAAGGAAGAAAATAATTCGGGAAGTTGATGGGATGTGTGAAAAAGCGCTTAAGGAAGCTAGTTACTTTATTGGTTAGCCCAGTATATACTAGTTCCGTAGCTTTTACATTACAACCTGCTAAGTCCTACGTGATCTTACATCACGCATCCATATATTAGTGGAGTAATACACTCAGGAGGCAAGCTTATGGGTCATGACGCAATGCATGTGAAGTCGTTTGGGAGAGTGAGGAAATGGTGTGTACACATTACCCCGGACAGCGGATTTCCTTAAAAGTTCATGATTAAAACAGGGAATCTCTCCTAGTGTTGTGAGGGCAATATGTTTGATGATAGAATACATTCGTGTCGGCTATCTTGGTCAGCTAATATGCAGAGTTTGCCGATATCGAGAGCTTCCATTCTGTGCTAAAGTCTTGATTTATTAAGTGTCATGTAATAATGATGCTATGCATGCTTCTCTTGATGATTTGCTTCGAACATAATCGGTATGACCGTAGTTTGACTGTCGAGCCTAAATAGCCATGAAGGGATATCAATTGCATGAGTTGTATGAATATTGCTCCGAGGACTAACAAGATTTTAAGTGTGGGTAGGTGATATGTAGCTATTTATGCCAACTCGATACTCAAATGTATAACTTTTTGTCTTGTTTGTCTAATAAATTGTGTACATTCTCATGTAAATTGTATGGAGGTGTGAATTTATACTAACCAACATGATTAGCGTTGTTTTGTAGGAAAAACATGCGTTTGTTGATGAAAATGACATGTTGGGAGAAATCAGAAGGAACTCGGATTGAGCAAGGAAGCGGATGGTGAAGCGAGGATGACAAGGGCTCCGCGGATGGAGTCAGTGGCACGCCGCCATCGCGGGAGGCGTTCTGCCTGGAATGGAAATTCCAAATAAATTCCAGTGAAGGTCCGCGATCAGGTCGTGCCACGTTGGAAGTGAATTATTCAGATGGTGCATTTCCGTAGAGGGTCCGCATTGCACCGTAGCACGCTAAGTTCGCGGATGCACGTCGTGCCACGTTGGTCGCAATTACCTGGGTGGACAAATTCCAGAGGGCTTTCGCATTTGCACTGTGTCACGGGGCAGTGCTCCACGATGCACGCCGACACGTTGCTCGTTATTCCGCGAAAATTTATCCCTAGTATAAATAGAACACTTAGGGGCATTTTTAATTATTCTGACTTGGTGGAGCAAGAAGTGAAGGCAGCAAAGATTCAGACGAAAATTCTAGGGTTCTTCATCTCTTTCTTCTTCTTTCAATTGCTTGTATGATTAACACTTGTTTTAGGATGATTAATCCACAAATGAGTGGCTAATTCTCCTTCTTGCTGAGGTTATGAACTTTGTGTTGCAAATGTAATTATTGAATTGCTGGTTTATTTTCTCTTTTCTCCATGGTTGTTCTATTTAATTCTTGTTCCTACTACATTAATGTCTGGCCAATGCAATGTAAATCCAAAAAGTCCGGTTTCACCCGAGAGGGCAAGAAATTGGAAAGTTGTGAATTAATAGGATATGATCTTTTCTTACAGCTCGGGAGAATTGGGAATCGATTTACCTTCGGATAGAAATATACCCGAAAGTCGTATTAGTCATGTGTGGAACCGGTTTCGTATTGCTAGAACTTGAATTCCTTCTTATTCACGAAAATGTAGGTGGAAGGTTCATGATTCTTAAGTTGGGTTAAATACGAGAGTTTTAATCCATAGGCAGTAGGTTCCGACTAGCAACCGGAGGAAAAGATAAACCACGAAATAATAGTCTGTGTCTTCACATGTTCTTCGTGAACCTCCGCATGCTCTTAACCATTGTTTAGATTCACAGTATAATTAGCTTAGTGTAGTATAAGAATTATATTCTCAAAAAACAAATTATTTTTCGTTACTCTGTTGTCTTCACTGTATAGTTGTAGTAAATTAACGTTTGAAAGTTTTCATCCCGTATTCCTATTCCCTGTGGGTTCGCAACTGCTCCTTCAAAAGAGCCACTTTATTACTTGTACGCACTGGGAAAGATACCGCGGCTCATCAGGCAGCCGAGGTCAAGAATAATCAGCCAGCTACCAAGGCGCTGGAGTATCAGCTTGGGCAGTTTGCTGAGCCCAGAACACCAGGCCTAGAGGAGGACTTCCAGCGACACAGACCCCAACCCCAAGCAGGTAAATGCAGTGACCACGAGGAGTGGTTTGCGCTGAAGGATGTCGAACCGTAAAGACCTCCACCCCTTCCCCTCAACGATTAAAGAAGCACAAGGAGGAGGCGTGTTTCAAAAAGGTCATGGAGGTGCTTAAACAGGTACACATTAACTTACCTCTTGTTGATGTTTTGCAGGGAGTGCCTAAATACCAGTACATAAAGGACATCGTGGCCAACAAAAGCGCTTACCGAATATGCCACGGTGGCTCTTACGGGAGGAGTGCAATTTCCCGGATACAAAACTCGATTGCCTACGAAGCTCAAAGACCATGGGAGTTTCACAATTCAAATAACAATCGGGCAAAGTATCCGAGCTCGCGGATTATGTGATTTGGGAGCGAGCATTAACTTGATGCCAACATCGGTATTCAAGAAGTTGGGGCTAGGGAGTCCTAGACCTACGACAGTGATCTTGCAACTCGCGGATCATTCCTTGGCAAGACCAGATGGCATTGTGGAGGACGCTAGTGCAAGTCGGCTCCCACCTTCCTGGTAGATTTTGTTGTGTTGTATTTTGAGCAGACGCTGAAGTCCCATTTATTTTGGGACGACCTTTCTTGGTGATCGGGAAAGCGCGACAGAGGACTGCATGGCAGCCAACTATGCACATGACAAGGTGAGGTGTTCCTATGGGTACAAGGCTACCAAGCTTCGGTCAGTAATGGTGAACTCTTGGTCATCAATGTGCTTGAGCAAGCTGATGTTGTTCAGGGCTTTGAGTCTCGAGGTAATGGAAAACTCTGACAAAGGTAAAGTTGATAGCAGGAATGCAATGAGAAACGCCCATCACCCTAGGGCGGAATGAGCTTAAACGACGCCGAGCCGAGACGGTAAACTGTGCGCTGCACGGGAGGCAACCCGTGAATTGTTGTTTGTATAATTGAACATATAAAAGGAAAAAGAAAGAAGAAAAAAAGAAAAGGAAAAAAAATATATATATATATATAATTCTTGTTATTGAATGTTTTCTTGTTGTTGTGTTGTGTTTTAAACCTTGGAATTCTAACCGATTTCTTGTTGAAAGATATATTTCAGGGTGATCGGGGAAGAAATGCAAAGGAATGCAAAGGAGAAAAATGAGGCAAGAAAAACTTTTTTAAAGTGGCAAAACAAAGGAGTCAAGGCGATGGTCTGGGTGTCACGGAGGTGATGCTCACGTTTCCTCCGTGACACGTTGAGGTGTAATTCGCGGTTGGGTCACACCGGGTCACTGGGCGACCCGCGCGAAAATCCCCTTTAACACCAAAATTTCCTCATTTCTTCCCATTCCCATCCCCCCTCCGCGACAAACACCACCGTAAATTTCCCTTCCCCAACGTGGCACTTTGACTTAGGCACGAAGTTTTTCAACTTTTCTTCGATATCATCGGATTAAAGGTATGTTCTTGAACTCAACCTCAATTTTTGCTAAATATTTTGATTTCAAGCATGATAGCTAAACTTGCCCTAGGTATAAATTTAACTAAAATTCAATTGAGTTATGGTTGTTTGTTGTTCGTAGTAATTGGTGCTTATATAATGCAAAATTACATGCTTGATCGAATTTGGTTGTGAAATTGTAGCTAGGGTTGGGTTATGAATTGAGAAAATTGAATTGAGGTTGAAATGTGAGAAATTATTGGTTTGTACATTTGGGTAATGTTGAATTGTGTTGTGCTTAACGTATTATGCCAAAGAAGCGATAAATTCTCGAGGGAACAAATTGGTTGAAATTGCATGAAATTATCGAATCACATAGAAATTGGGGAATTGCTTAGTTGAGCTTATAGAATTTTTATTTTTTTCTTTTTTGGCTTATGCTTATAAAGAAATGTGATCATGGTGGTGTTGGGATTGAATACTAAGTTGAGTAGTACATAGAGGTTATACTGCCGAATCGCTGAATGCACGAGGTATTTTTGTTGTTTTGTTGTTTCTGGCTTCTTGTTTTATGTAAATAATAAAATAAGGATGATCTTGCCGTGATGCTGTATTTGAGGCCGAAGACTATGTGGGGTATTTGAGCCTAACCCAACCTTAGTCGAAGCCAATTTTAATTTGATTACTGGGACCAGTTTGCTTTCTTTGACAGGAACAATGGCAAGCAGGCAGGACAAGGGTAAGGGCGCATCTACATCGGGCGTCGGAAGAAAGCGGTTGAGACTGGGAGCAGCAGTCCCAGCAGCACCAGCGGTTCCAGCGCGCGCCGCCCACGGGAACCAGATGGGTGACAGAGGAAGGGAAGAAGTGGTACACGAAGCACAAGGAGAACAAATACTTCCCTGAGGAGCATATTGCAAGGGACCCGTTGGCACAGGAGTTCCCCCGCATGGTACACTGGATTGACACCGCTGGGCTGTGCCTTCATTTTGACGAGCCCAAGGAGTGCAATCTGCACTTGATTCGAGTTCTATGCATATTGGAACCCGACGCTCCGTAGTCACACCCATCAAGACAAGGGGGCCAGATTGTCACACTTGAGCCTCACCACCTTAATGCCATACTAGGGGCGCAGAACAATGATGCCCACGTACCCGGCAGCCGAATATCACTCCACCTTATGCGGATATCGACGACATTGTGTGGAGCCCGGCAATGGCATGCTGGACTCGCTAAAAATTATTTGCTCCTGCTTGATTCCGGGGTGCACATGATTTGATGTGACCTGGATCGTGTATGCCTGGTGTATGCCCTGATGAAAGGGCTGGCTATAACGTAGGGGCGGTGATCATATCCGTCATGAAGAGAGCCTGCTGCATCAAGGGCACAGTACGGGTTTGGCGGGTTGTCGACTACGTTCCCGAGGGGCCTAGAGGTAGAGGAAGAGGCCCTAGACTACATTCCGCAAATGGAGCGGCGTGCCATAGATGTCAAAAAGACTAAGGCACGGACACCACTCACGGGCCAGCTCACATTAGCCGAGTGGACATGCTCGGGATGACCAAAATATGGCCCGCATGTCTGGGATGCGTATGCTCCAGCTTATGCATAGGCGGGAGACTGAAGAATCTGGTGATGAGCTGTGGCAGCTCTGACTTTAGATTACCTCTTGGTGAAAATGCCAGGGCACTATGGTGCGTGGGCCCAGCTGTGGAGCCCGTGGATGATGATGTCCCCACGACGAGGAGACACGCCGTGAGGAGTCCGATGTTGAGTCGGAGGAGGACGATGGGGAGATTAAGACATGGGGGACGAGGCGGCAGCACCTTGATGAAGAAGTGGAGTACTTTGATTGATCAGGGAGTTTCACCACCCACCTTCTGTTTTAGGATTGTGCTGAACACCGGGGACAGTGTTCGATTTTAAGTGTGGTGGGGAGTAGTTAGGTGGTGCTGATTTTTGTCTTGTTTTGTATATAATCGCATGTTCCGTTGCTGTGTTTGAAAAATATTGTGACCTTGTTGTGTGTGTATGTTTCGTATTTAAATATTTTTGTAAGCCGTGTGTGCTGTTGAATGCCGCTGTTGAATGCTGTTAGCCGCTGTAAATAGTTTTGTCGAAATTATTGATATTGTTTTTAAAAAAGTTTCGTTAACTATTTTTATTATTGTTTCTCGGAGTTTGCTTCGGTTCTTTTGCCGAGAAGAGTCCCATTGAACCGGTTAAATAGTGATTTCCCTATGATGGATGGATGACGACTGCCTTAAGGGAATTATAAGAGTAGTTTATTTTAAATTTTTTGGTGTGTTGGTTGTATCCCATGCATGTTGCTACTCTATGGCTAGGAAATCCTGGTTGCGTGTTGTACATAAATGGTTTATACTGCAAAGATGATTCGTTAGAAAGCATGCAAATTTTTGTACATATGTGAGACATTTAGGCCATAGAATCTGATTCGGTGTGATTGAGGCTTAATTTTGAATTCCTGAATTAGCTGATTAAAGAGTCTGTGAAGATGTCTTGAGTTGAGTATGTGCATTGAGTGTATAGTGAGGTTTGGGTTATTCCATGCTATTGTGAAGTGTCTAGAACTTGCCTGTTGTGTGTACGAAACGAAATGAAGGAAGTGTGGTGTAGGAAAGTGATGTAGGCGTTTTGTTAAAACCAAAGTTTTTTTTTTCTTGTTTTCCGTTTCATCCACCTGAAGATTAAATCCCTAGTTAGCCCATCGAGCCTTTAGCCTATATTTTTCTTTGTCGAAAAGGGTGTAAAACTAAGTTTAACTCCTTCTTTTTCATTGTCCGTAAACCCAATCCGAAGCTCTACACTCAAGAAAATATATAATTTTTCCACAGTGTAAAGGAGTGAAATGATGAAAGAAAAGAAAAAAGGAAAAAGAAAAGGATGAAAGAAAGAAAAAGAGTCAAAGGTGTACTCTGCCAGGATTTAAAGGAAATAAAGTTGTATAACTTATATTTTTGTTTAGTCTGGTGTGTTAAAGAAGTGGGCGACAAAAATAAAGAAAGACTTCAAGAAAGGGGAGGAGGAAGAAGAAATTATGTCCAGAATGTGATGGGATGTATTGAAAAAGCGCTTAAGGAAGCTAGTTGCTATTATTGGTTAGCCCAGTATATACTAGTTCCATAGCTTATATTACAACCCGTTAAGTCCTACGTGATCTTACATCACGCATCCATATATTAGTGGAGTAATACACTAGAGGCAAGCCTATGGGCGCAAGCGATGCATGTGAATTCTTTTTGGGAGAGAGAGTGAAATTGTGGGTACATGCCCCTGCATGAAATGATTTAGAGCAGGATCTAAAAAGAGGGGGAAATTCTCTTGTGATGTGAGGGAACATGCTTGACGAGATATTAAAATTTGTGTCGGATGTCTTGATCAGGTTATTTGCAGGAGTTTGCTAAAATTTTGAGAGTCGATTCTTGAGTTAGGGGTCTTGATTTGTTAAATGTCATTGTAATGATGATACTATGCATGTTTTCTTGATGATTTGTTATGAAAATAATCGGTATAACCGTAGCTCGGATTGTCGAGCCAAAGTAGCCATGGATGGGATATCAATTTCATGAGGTGTAGGAGCATTGTTCGAGGACGAAACAAGATTTTATGTGGGGTAGGTGATCTGGGGTATATTTATATGCCCACTGGATATACAAATGAGTCGCTTTTTTGCCTTGTTTATCCAATGTGTGCAGCACCATGCAAATTGTGGAAGTGCATTTATAGCCAACTGTCATGACAGCGTTGTTTTGCAGGAAAACATTTTTATGGAGCTAAGATGGCTGTTGGGAGGAATCGGAGATGGACTCGGGAACGAGCAAGGAAGCAGGTGGAGAAGCAAGGAATTTAGTGGGCTCTCGGCGATGGAGTTGCGATTACTGCCAAGTTATCGTGGATGTATTCTGTCCCGGATATAATTGAGTTCGAGAGAAGGTCCGTGACTGGGCCAGGCACGTTGAATTATTTTCCCCAGATCTTCACCCAGCATGGCTTACTGCAGTTGGAATCGTTGGGATGTCGCTTGGGGGAGCAATTACCTGGCGTCAGTTTCAGAGAGCTGCTTGGCACCGTGAACACGGAGGCAAGTCATGATGCAATTCCAGACACGTTGTTGGGCCATTCCGGGAAAAATTATCCCCAGTATAAATAGGAACACTTAGGTTCATTTTTAATTATCTCTGATATTTGCGGAGCAAGTTACGTGCAGCCAGAGGACAAAATTCTTAGGTTTCCCATCCCTTTCTTCTTCCTCTTTCAATTGTTTGCATAATTTACATCATTTAACGATAAATTAATCTGACAAATGAGCGGTTAATTCCTTCTTCCTGAGGTTAGAAACCATTGTATTGAAATGTATTGTTGATTGTTTGTTTCCATCTTTTCTTCTATGGTTGTAAATACTCTGTTTTACGCACAGATTTTGCCAATGTTAATGTAAACTAAAGTTCACTCGTTCCGAGAGGTAGAACTGGAGCGAATTAATAGATATATGATCTTCTTAGTTTGGGGAAATTGAGAATTGATTTACCTTCAGGACAGAAATACCTGAAAGTCGTAAGAAACAGCAGGAATCGGTTTTATGCTAGAACATGAATTTCTTTTACAGAAACAGGTGGAAGGTTCATGATTCTGTTGGGTTAAATACGAGAGTTTATCCACAGGCATAAAGGCAATAGCAACTGGGGAAAAGATAAACCACGTAAATGATGATTAATTTCTTTTACATGTTGCTTTAGTTTCAAGATGCTCACATTCATCGTTCAGACTCACTTGTATAATTATTTCTACTTACTTTAGTATAAAAAGTTTCCAAAATATAAAAACTTTTCCTTACACTGTTGTCTTCGTTAGAGTTACAGTAAATTAACACTCGAGAAAGTTTTACCCTGTAGTCCAGTCCCCGTGGTTCGAGATTCCGGTTCTTAAAAAGGCCACTATATTACTTGTACAACCCGTAAACTTGCGGGCTCATCATGCACAGCACATCATTGGATTGGTGGTGATGAGGACAATCCTGCAACAGCAATTTGAATCTCTCCCAAGCTTGATACAGATTCTCCCCTTCTCTTTGTTTAAAATTTAGAATTTGACTTCTAAGTCTTGTTGTTCTACCGAAGGAAAGAACCGGACTTCTTCGCAAGATCATCCCACGTGGTTATAGAATTTGGTGGCTCAGCTTTCAACCACCTTGTGGCTTCTCCCAAAAGTGAAAATGGGAACAATGTAAGCCTGACATAATCTGTGGACACTCCAGCTGGGAATGTTGTCACTTATCTCCAAAAATTTTGAAGATGTTGTTTTGGATCCTCTTGAGGGTGACCTGTGAACTGCCCGCTTGTGTGCAGCAATTGCACCATGTTCTATTTGGCCGAACCTCCTCCTGGCTCAAGTTTGTGAATGCTAATGACATTGCTAGCATGTGGATTGCCACACGCGAACCGGCCTAGCTGCCATTTCCGGGCACTAACACTCGCCTGCACAAGTGGTGGATTCTGTGGTTGCTCCAGGATTGTTTGTCTGAGCAACTGCAGCTTTCTCTCTAGAGCTTCTTCCGTTGGTGATGAAATTATCTTTCCGGCTCTAAGGATGGTCCACCAGCTCTTTGTCCCTGCCAGTGTTCAACAGAATTTAATATCTGCAAAATACAAAAGCAAGACCAAGTTGTCAACACTAATATAGAAATAGCAAACCAACACTTAAGAAAAATTTTGCCAATTGCCAGTCCCCGGCAACGGCGCGAAAAACTTGTTCGGTGGTCTGATGACTACACGCAAGCGTGCGCGTGGTCGAACAAGTAGTAAGTGGCTCAAATAAGCCAAGCATCGATCCCATAGGGACTGACCTACAGTGGCAAATCACCTCAAGTGTCAATTTAATGCAATCTTAAAATGCAGACAACAATGTTAAAGAAAAGTTTTTATATTTTGTTATCTAATTTTATACTAAGGCTAAAATAAATATATATGAGTCCGAACTATGAAGGAGCATGCTGAGGCTAAACTAACATGTAGAGAAATTAATGATCGATATAACATGGTTTATCTTTTCTCCGGTTGCTAGTCGGAACTTATGCCTATGGATAAAAACTCTCGTATTTAACCCAACTTGCACATCATGAACCTTCCACCTACATTTGTGGATAAGAAGAAATTCTTGTTCTAGCCATACAAAACCGATTCCACACTTGACTAATACGACTTTCAGGTATATTTCTATCCTGAAGGTAAATCAATTCTCAATTTTCCCAAACAAAGAAAAGATCATATCCTATTAATTCACAACTTTCCAAGCTTTGTGCTCTCTCGAGTGAAAACCGAACTTTTTAGATATACATTAACATTGGCCAGATATTAATGCAGTAAGAACAAGAATTAATAGAACAACCATGGAAGAAAAGATGAAAAAACCAAATGATCAACAATTACGTTTCGATACAATTGTTCCTAACCTCAGCAAGAAATAAAATTAGCCACTCATTTGTGGATTAAACATCGTTAAATGAGTGTAAATCATACAAACAATTGAAAGAAAGGAAAAAGGGATAGAGAAAAACCTTTAAGAATTTCGTCCCTCACCTGCCTGTAACTCACGTTCTTGCTCCACCAAGTCAGAATAATTAAAAATGAACGTAAGGCTCTATCATACTGGTGAAAATTTTTCCTCAATAACAAGCAACGTGTCACTTCAGTGCACGCGGAGCACCGCCGTGACACGGTGCAAATACAGAGGCTCTCTGGAATTTGGTTGTCCAGGTAATTGTCCCCAACGTGGCACGCCATGCAACGCAGAGCATGTCCAGCGTGCCACGTTGCAAACGCGCACCTTCACCGGAATGTCAAGTTCCAAGCAATTAGGTCCAACGTGCCACGGCACGATCAAGTGGGACCCTCTCTGGAATTCTTTGTAATTAAATCTCCCGAACAGAATGCATCCAAGATGGCAGCGTGTCACGGCTCCATCGCGGAGCCTCTTTATTTCTTGCTTCTCTTGGCCACTTCCTTGCTCGCTCCCGAGTCCATCTCCGATTCCTCCTAACATGCATCTTAGCTCCATAAAGTACGTTTTTCTGCAAAACAACGCTAATCATGTTGGTTAGTATAAATTCATACTTTCCTACAATTTACATGAGAATGTACAAACATTTGTTAGACAAACAAGGCAAAAACGATGCATTTGAGTATCACTTGGGCATATAAATATTCTGACCAAATTTAACTCAGGCCATTTTACTCACTCGTCTCACAGTCCGGTAGGGGCCAATATAGCGGGGGTTAAGTTTCCCTTTCAAACTTCATTACTCCCTTCATGGGGAGATACCTTCAAAAGCACCCAATCATCAGATCTCAAACTCAAGCTCTCTTCTCCTCACATCCGCATAAGACTTTTTGGCCACTTTGAGCCATTTTCAGCCTTACCTGGGACAACCAACTTTCTCCATAGCCTCATGGACTGAATCTGACCCACTAATGAGCCTCACTGACTTCAAATCACCCAATGGGCGATCTACACTTTCATGCAAAGAGCCTCGGGAAGAAAGCATTGGATGCGAGAGGATATTGTTGTTGTAGGGCAACCCACAAGAGGTAAATAATCATCCCAACTGCCCTTGAAATCACACACAATCTCTCAACATGTCCTCGAGAGTTTGGATAGTCCGCACCGCCCGCCACTGTTTCCATGGATGAAATGTCGTGTTGCTTAATTCAGCCAAGTCCTTTGAAAAGATCTCCAAATCTGAGAGGTGAACTGAGTACTTATCCGATATGATGGAAGGGCACTCCATGCAAACCTTCCTAAACCAGCTCGGATGTATAATTTACACCTTCGCTGAATCGGTGGTTTTGACCGTAGTAAATAAGCAGCCTTGGTCAACTGGTCCACCACAATCCAAATGTGCCATACTGTCACAAGTGTCGGGAAAACTTCATATGAAGTCCATGTTGATTTATTTCACTTCCAAGTAGAATGTTGATATCCTGAAGTACACACCCCGGCCTCTCGATGCCCACTTCACTGTTACAAATTTTATGACGGCTACAAATTCTGTAATTTCTCTTTTCATACCATTCCACCAGTCGTTTCCGCAAGGAATGATACAGCTTGGTAGCACCTAGATGGATAGAATGTCTGGATCCGTGAGCCTCATGCAACATCCAACTTCATATCACCCACGCTTGGAACACATAAGCGACCCTGGTACCGAAGTACCACATCTCCCTTGGAGAAGACTTCTACCTTCTGATTTTGAACAACCTCCTTCAACTTTACACTTGGTCTTCATCTTGCTTAGCCTTCATCTCCGTTACAAAGGACGACTCTGATCCATTCCGAACAACTACACAACCATCACCGAGCCAACTAACTAACTCTGCTAAAAAAAAGTCGACGCACTTTCACCAATTCCTCCTTGTCTTCACTCACGTGTGACAAACTTCCATATAGAGTGTATTAAGGGCATCCAAGCACATGATTGTCCTTACCCGGGTGGTAAAGGACATTAATGTCATAGTCCTTATAGCTCCTGATCACGGGAAATAATATAGGTCCCGATACGCTTAATAGCTTAAATTAGTCGTGTTGTCTAAGCTATTTGATACATTTTCATGTGATTTTATATAAAAGTGAAGATATGTGCTAAACAACATGATTAGCCTTTGTTTGTAGGTTTTTGATGACTTTTGAGGAGCTAATTCATGAATTGGTGAAGTAGAGGCTTGAGACGGAAATAAAACGCTAACGTCGGCAAAGAGTAGGCCCAAAATAGCCCACCTGCGCTTCGGCAACGTGCCACGGCAGGGCTGCCCAAGACAGCTCCCCCAGCGTTGGCAACGTGCCATGGCAGGGTGGCTCTGCGACCAAGATGGCGTGACGCCGCTGCCCAAGCAGCGCGTGCCACGTTGCTATCGCTGCAAGGTTCTGTCGAAGCTGATTTTCGGGTTGATTTCCAGTGAGTTATGATGCCTCCGTGTCACGGAGGCAGTGCTCGCGATACACCTGTGACACGGAGCCGCACTCACGATATAATAAAATTATGCAGGTTCTCCATTTACTATAAATAGGACCCTTAGCTCTTATTTTCATTTGGTCACGATTTTATTCTGAAAAACTGCATAGGAGTGAAGGGAGAAGTGGGAGAACTCATCTAGGTTTATCAAATTCCCTTCTCATCTACCAATCTCATGTAAGTATGTAGTTAGGAGTAGATTAATGTTAGATTAGGAGTAGATTAACGTAGTTTTACTAACATGAATGGCAAGAACCCTTCCTCTAGGGTTGAAGCCATGGATTATGATTGTAATTCTAAGTGATAATGTTTTGGAATTGAGTTATTGATTGTTGTTTTCGTCTTGCATTCTGATTTGTTGGTTGTTTTAATGATTGATCACCATAAAAGCATATTGTTAGCTTGGGAAATAGCTTGAGAAGGCATTACCTAGGTCGACATGAGAATGGGGAGTATGAAGTAATCTCGAGAGGTTCCGTGTTTGGATAGAAATGTACCTAACACCTTGCTTGGTTGACACACGGGGTTATGAAGACCAACTTGGGATGTTACATCACCACTCAAGAAGTAGTTGATCGCTAGGTTGAGTTAAATGGTTAGACGTACGAAAGTCCCTAATCGTTTCCCCTTAAACCACAACATAATTGATTGCCCGCGACTAGAAAATTAAACTCCTCGCCTCACAATGATGCAGTGAGGCTAGGATTGCCGTGTTTAGAGGCTCGAAAGACCATGAACATGCAATTCTAGTTATGTGAAATAACAATTGATAGTCCCATGCTTGTTCCATTGCAAATCGTATTATCGCATGATTAATTGCTCTTAACTCCTATGTTGCTCCGAAGGCACTTTTCAGAATATTTCGTTGACCCAAACTTAGACTTAATTATTCTCAAAATGTCTATAACCAACACTTTAGGTAATTAAGATTCACGCTATAAATGGATAATTAGAGGAATGGGTCCAGTCCCTGTCTGATAATCCGGTTCTTAAAAAGTGAGCCACCATATTACTTGCACCCGTACAATTTATGGCTCATCAGTTTTGACGCTGCTGCCGGGGACTCGGCGAAGTTTTGATAACTTATCTATTTTTGTGTGATTTATTATTTTCTTTTAAGTGTTGAGAAACTTGGTCTTAGTTTGTCTATTTGTGCAGGTGACAGGTTGTCCTGCCGAGCTGGCTAGAAATAGAGAGCTTGTGGAACCGTTGCTTGAACCTGAACATCAAATCCATTTGCAAAGGAGAATAGCTCTAGAGCAAAAGCTGAAGAGACTTCAAGAAAAGGTACAACAACAACCACCCGCGGGACAAGCACAACTGTTATCGGAATCAATGGCAGCAAGACCAGTTCGCGAAGTGGCTATCCCACTAGCGACGAATGACTCTAGATCCGTAAACCGGAGCCTGGAGGAAACTTTGAGCTAAACAGAATATGGTGCGCTGTTACATTCTAGTGGTCAGTCTAATCGGAATGGCACATGAGGACCCGCAGCGGCACTTACAAACAGCTTTCTTGAGATTAGCGACACGCTCGTCCCCACCGGCGTGTCCACAGATTATATCCGATTGACCCTCTTCCCATTTTCATTGTTGGGAGAGGCGAAAAAGTGGCTGAAGGCTGAGCCACCGAACTCCATAACTTCAAGGGATGATTCTGCCGTAAAGTTCCTTATCAGATTCTTTCCTTCAGGCAAGACTGCTGAGAAGTGAGATACTCAGTTTCAAGAAGTTGTGCTCGATGAGAACTTGTATATGGCTTGGGAAATATTCAAGTCATTATTGAGAGACTGTCCCCATCATCAGCAATCAAATGAAGTGTTGGCCCATACCTTTGTAGAAAGTCTAGACCCACATACAAAATATTACTAGACTCTGCAGCGGGTGGGCAAGCCTTGGAAAAGACGTATGATGAGTTCAGGCTAATTTTGTTGAACAGAATTGCACAAGGAAATCCAAGAGTGGCACAAACTGAATCATCAAGAGGGGCAGAAGAAGAGCAAAGGTTGACTAATATAAGCAGATGGTTTGAATGCCTTGGCAGCACAGTTAGCTTCGTTTCAACATCAAATGTTGACTCAGTTCAATAAACTGGAGTATGCACCCAACACCAGGGCCAGGTTAATGCAGTTCAGCAAACTCCGAGTTGGTGTGAAATTTGTGGTAATAATGGGCACAAATCCAGAATCTTGTGGAGCCAATTCTGAATCAGTCAATTTTGTTGGGAATGTGCAAAGGAATCAGAATTTTGGAAACAACCCAACAGAAATTGGCAGGCCACCCGAATTCTTCTTGGGGTGGAAATCAAAGCAGAATTTCATGCAACCTCAACAACATCAGTATATCAATGTATCAGACAGACATGGGCATAGTAGCAGCCGCATTGAGGAGACACTGTAGAAAATTATGGAGACCCAGAATCAGTTAGCAGAAAATCAGGCGAGGATGGCAACAGACTTACTGAATCAGCAAGTAGCCACCCGCAATCTTGAAAAGCAAGTGGGTCAAATAGCAGCTGCCTCGTAATATGAGGCCACAAGGGGATTACCAAGCGATGCAGATCCTAACCCCGCAGATCAATGCCATCAGTCTAAGAAGTGGAAGACAAGTAGCTGATGCAGTGGTCAAAGAGTTGAGAAAAAAGAGGTGCAGCCGGAGTTGGTAAGACCAGGACCATCCACCGATATTGAGCAAATCAAAAAGGTGTCAAGTAACAAAATGTGCAATCTTTCATTGCAACTAGCACAAAGACCACTCACCACCATTTCCTCAGAAATTCAAAAGAGCAAGGAGGAGGAATGTTTCAAAAAGTTCTGTGAGAGTTTCAAAGAACTTCATATAAATTTGCCTCTTATTGATGTCTTGCAGGAATGCCCAAGTATGCTAAATACTTGAAGGACGTGATGGCGAACAAAGTTAGATTGGTGGACGTCCAAACTGTAGCACTGACTGAAGAGTTTAGTCACAGGGTATTGAGCGAAATGCCAAAGAAGCTCAAAGACCCCGGGAGTTTTACCCTCCCCATACAAATCTTGGTAAAGCTGAAGTGTCTGACTTTGTGTGATTTAGGGGCAGCAGTTAATCTAATGCCCCTATCCTTATTCAACACCTTGGGGTTGGGAAGACTGAGACCGACAAGGTTGATGTTGCAGCTGGCTGACAAGTCGCGAGTGACACCTGACGGAACCATAGAGGACCTTCTCATCAAAGTAGGTAAATTTATTATACCTGCTAATTTTATTGTTTTAGATTTTCAGGTTGATGACCAGGTACCCTTAATCTTGGGACGGCCATTCTTGGCCACCGGAGGAGCGGTGATTGATTTGAAAGATGGGACCTGAAAATGAGGGTCGAGGATGAAGAAGAAATCTTCCGGTCTACCAAGAAATAAACCCATCCACACATTACAGAAACCTTTGTCAAGTTAGTGTGTTGGCAGAGGATGAGTGTGGGGTGGAGGAGTCCGCAGGTGCACGGGCCAGCTAGTATTATGCCCAGCCCGAGTCTAATAAAGGGCTTCAAATTCAAAAGAAGTTGAGAAAGGGAGGAACAGAGGAGGCTGTTTCCTCTCAACAGAAGAAAAGGAGATGGCTCTCGCAGAACCCGTATGAGAATGTCCTGAAAAGGCAGTCCTACGTCGTGCGACGACGTAAAATAAGGCGATGCTTGGGAGGCAACCCAAGGGTACCTCAGGTACACTTTGTAATTTTGATTTTTTTGATTTTGTTATTTTAATTTGTTTGTTTGTGCTTTTGGTAGAAAGTTAGCACAGGGAGGGGAAGTCCGAGTACCTGGAGGAGGAAGCTAGGAAGCATAGAAGAGAGAAAGTGTGGGGTCGACCACTCACGTGTGCAATTTGTGGAAAACATGTTACTAGCCGGGCCTAAAGGCCTCATCGAGTATTTCTCACCCTCTTAAATTGTTAATTTGATGCTACGGGACATAGCATGATTTAAGTGTGGGGTGAGGGAAATTTCAGGAAATTTAAAAATTTTGTGTTTAATCAAATTGTTGGTGAATGTAATGCTTGTTTGGAAAATGAGAAAAATTTGAAAATCTTTGTGAGTCAAGCATGAATTCATCACCCGTTGGTTTTTCTTTCGGTTCTTTTCCGACGGGGGGTCTTTGAACCGAAGAATAAAATTTTTATTTTTAATTTTTTTGTCTGTACATACTTGTTTTAGTCATAGTGAGGACTGTTTCCGACGATGGATGGATGACGACCGTCTGGAGGAAAATTAGTCGATAGATGTCGGGTTTTTGAAACCATAGCTAATTGATGCTTGATGTTCTTGTTATGTGCTAGATATGGTTGTAAGATGCAAGCATGTTCAGTATTGAAGCATGCAAGTGTATAACTTTGTTTGAGACACTTAGGCTCTTGAATGACTCAATATAATTGAAGCTAATTTCGAATTCTTGTGATTAGCTGAGTAAGAGTCTGCTGAATGTGTCTTGAATTGAGCATGTGCAGTGAGTGTAATGTTTTTGAGTATTCTATGCTATTGTGGATTTGTCAGAACTTGCCTCGGTGTGTGTATGAAGCTAAATGAAGGATGTGAATGTAGGAGATGATTTAGGCATTTCTTGAATTAACTCCAATTTTTATCCTCGTTTTACCTACCTTGAAAATTAATCCTAGTTAGCCCCGTTGAGCCTTGAGCCTATTCTTTGATAGCTGCAACATAAGCTTAATCTGTTTCTTTCATTAACCTTGAAATTGACCCAAAGCTCCTAAGCGCTTGGAGAAGAAAAATCTGAAAGAGTAAAGGAGTGAGGAGAATGAAAGAAATGAAAAGTAGCAAGTTGTAGAAGTTGAGAAAGGACAAAGGTGCACTTGTGTGGAAAATGGTTGATCATGATTAAGGAGTAAGAAAACAAAGGAAACAAAAGTTATTTATAGAGCTCCTTCCTGACAAGTCAAAAGTGCTAAATAAAAGGGGAAACAAAAGAGGAAAAAGAAAACCATCAAGGATAAAAAGGTGAAGTAAGGAAGGGAAGTTCGCCATAAGCGGCTGATGTATTAAAAGCGCTTAGGAAAGATAGTCACCATTAATTGGCCAAGGGCTATTAGTACCTACCTGTACCTGGAGTTACATTACAACCTACAAAGTCCTAATTGATCTTACATTCATACATCCTTAAATTAGTGGAGTAAAACACTAAGGGCAAGCTTATGGGTCATGACATGAACCATGTGAATTCTTTGTGAGAGTGAGTGTAAAATCTTTTTATATACTCCACACATGTTGTGATGTAAAAATTGTTTGTGCGTGTGATTGGGTAACTCTCTTTCCGTGAGGGCACATGTTTAATGAAGGATAAAATTCATGAGGGATTTCTTAATCAGTTGATTGACATGAGTTTGCTAAGATTGAGAGTCGATTCTGGAGGTTAAGAAGTCTTAACATAGTTGTATTTCATAGCATGTTCTATTTTCAGCTTGTACCTTACGTAATCAGTATAACCGTAGGTTGAATTATCTAAGTTAAATTAGTTATGTGGGACTCTCCATATGCATGATATGTAAAAGGTTGTTCGAGGACGAACAAGGCTTGCGGTGAAGGATCACGAAATAATATAGGTCCCGTGGATACGCTTTATAGCTTAAATTAGTCGTGTTGTCTAAGCTATTTGATACGTTTTCATGTGATTTTATATAAAAGTGAAGATATAGCAACCAACATGATTAGCCTTTTGTTTTGTAGCTTTGATGACTTTTGAGGAGCTAATTCATGAATTGGTGAAGTAGGGCTTGGAGACGGAATAAACACGCTAACGCTGGCAAAGAGGAGGTTCAAAACAGCCCGCATCCGCGCCGTCGGCAACGTGCCACGGCAGGCAGGCTGCCCAAGACAGCCCCCTGCCGCGTTGGCAGCGTGCCAAGGCAGGGTGGCCCGCGACCAAGATGGTGACGCGCTGCCCAAGCAGCGTGCCACGTTGCTATCGCGGCAAGGTTCTGTCGAAGCCGATTTTCGTTGATTTCCAGTAGCCATGATGCCTCCGTGTCACGGAGGCAGTGCGTTCATGATACACTCCGTGACACACGGAGCCGTGCCACGACAGGCCAAATTATGCACGTTCTCCATTTACTATAAATAGGACCCTTAGCTCTTATTTTCATTTGGTCACGATTTTATTCTGGAAAAATTGCAGTAGGAGAGAAGGGAGAAGTGGGAGAACTCATCTAGGGTTTATCAAATTCCCTTCTCATCTACCAATCTCATGTAAGTATGTAGTTAGGAGTAGATTAATGTTAGATTAGGAGTAGATTAACGTAGTTTTATTAACATGCATGGCAAGAACCCTTCCTCTAGGTTGAAGCCATGGATTACGATTGTAATTCTATGATATTGTTTTGGAATTGAGTTATTGATTGTTGTTTTCGTCTTGCATTCTGATTTGCTGGTTGTTTTTATGATTGATCACCATAAAAGCATATTGTTAGCTTGGAAAATAGCTTGAGAAGGCATTACCTAGGTCAGGACATGAGAATGTGGGGAGCATGAAGTAATCTTGGGAGAGGTTCCGTGTTTGGATAGAAATGTACCTAACACCTTGCTTGGTTGACACACGGGGGTTATGAAAGACCAACTTGGGATGTCACCACTGAAGAAGTAGGAAGTTGACGGCTAGGTTGAGTTAAATGGTTAGACGTACGAAAGTCCCTAATCGCTTTCCCAGAAACTACAAATACAATTGATTGCCCGCGAGTAGAAAATTAAACTCCTCGCTCACAATGATGCAGTGAGGCTAGATTGCCGTGTTAAGAGGCTCGAAAGACCATGAACATGCAATTCTAATTATGTGAAATAACAATTGATAGTCCCATGCTTGCTCCATTGCAAATCATATTATCGCATGATTAATTGGTTTTAACTCCTATGTTGCTCCTAAGGCACTGCAATATTTCGTTGACCAAACTTAGACTTAATTATTCTCAAACGAAAATATTCATAACCAACACTTTAGGTATTTAATATTCACACTATAAATGGATACTAGAGGAATGGGTCCAGTCCCTGTCTGATAATCCGGTTCTTAAAAAGAGCCACTATATTACTTGCACAACGCGTGCACTTGCGGGCTCATCAGCTCCAACCACCTTTGTTTCCGAAGATTGAGATCCTTCTGCGTGAACACATATTGTAAGCTCTTGTGGTTAGTGAATACATCCACATGAAACCCATACAAGTATTATAACTATATATTCAAGGAAAATACCACTGCGGCTAAACTCAAGATCATGGGTCGGCAATTTTTCCTATGAATTTTCAACTGTCTGGAAACATATGCTATGACTTTTTATGCTGCATTAATATACATCCCAGTCAGACTCTCGAAGAATCGCTAAATAAACAATTAAAGCTTATCGGTGCCTCCGGTAAAGTTTCACTGGCCGAAGTGAGTCGGGCCTTCAATTCTGGAAGCTCTTTTCACAAGCCTCTGACCATTAGAACTTCACCTTTTCTGAGTCAACTAGTCAATGGGGCTGCAATGGATGTAAACCTTCTACGAACTTCCGATAGTAACCCCTAAGCCCAAAAAGCTCCTAATTTTCGAAGGGTTTACCAGTCTGGGCCAGTTCTTCACGCTCAATTTTCTAGGAGGTCCAATTATACCTTCGCTTGACACTACATGTCCCAAGAATGCAACTAAATTTAGCTAGAACTCCCATTTGCTAAACTTGGCGTATAGCTGGTTATTCTTGAGGGTCTAGAGTGCTACGCTAAGGTGTGACATGCTCCTCCTTTCTATTGTATTAAACAAAGATGTCATCAATGAACAAGATCAGGAACATATTCAAATATGGCTAGAATACCCTGTTCATCAAATCCATAAAAGCTGCAGGGGCATTGGTTAGTCCAAAAGACATAACAACGAATTCATAATGCCCATACCGGGTCTTGAAAGTAATCTCGGGATGTCGCCTCCCAAACCCTGAGCTGGTGATACCCGGACCTGAGGTCTATCTTGGAGAAATATTTGGCACCCTGAAGCTGATCAAATAGGTCATCAATCCTGGGTAAAGGGTATCTATTCTTGACGGTGACCTTGTTCAACTACCTATAGTCAATACACATCCGAAGGGAACCATCTTTCTTCCGGATGAACAACACTGGGGCACCCCATGGAGACTTACTCGGCCTAATGAAACCCTTATCTAGAAAATCCTTCAACTTCTCCCTTTACTCTTTTAGCTCCACTAGGGCCATTCGGTAAGGAGGAATCGATATGGGTTGCGTGTCGGGTAAAAGGTCAATCTCAAAATCAATCTCCCTCTCGAGAGGAGCACCTGGTGGTCATCTGGGAACACCTCGGGATACTCACATACCATGGGGACTGACTGAATGGTTGGGGTCTTGGACGTGGCATCCTTAACCCTAAACAAATGGTAAATACAACCCTTAACAATATTTTTCGGGCCTTGAGATAGGAGATAAAGCGGCCTACAGGTACTGTTGAACTACCCCTCCATTCTAAAATTGGTTCACCTAGAAACCGGAACTCCACCACTCGGGTTATACAGTTAACAGAAGCATAACATGAAAACAACCAATCCATGCCCAAAATAATGTCAAAATTAGTCATAGCCTATTCTACTAAGTCTGCGTAGGTAACCTTATGCAATACTGTAATGGGGAAACCTCTATATACCCATCTCGCTACGACTGAATCCCCAATCGGAGTAGACACAGAAAATGGTTCTAACAAAATTTCAAGACTGACTCCAAAGTTACAACCAATGTAAGGTATCACAAAAGACAGTGTAGCTCCCGAATCTAACAAAGCATAAGAATCAATATGAAAGACTCACAACATACCCGTAACCACATCGGGAGAAGTCTCCTGCTCTTGTCGGGAGCAAGTGCATAAAACCGATTTTGGCGCTGGCTGCCAACTGGACCAGTCTAAGTACCCTACTGAGTAGGACGTTCCACTAGAGATGTTGAACTAGCTGCTGGGGTGAGAGCTCCACCACCCCCTGACCTGGCTGCATGGAAATCCCTGAGCCTATGTCCGGGTTTGCCACACCTGAAACAAGCATCTGAGCCCACCAAATGCCTCCCTGGGTGGTTTTTACCACAAGTAGCACAAGACGGGAATGTGCTCTCTGTGCGCATGCTATTCTGACCCCTCGAACCTGAGGCCTTGATCCTCTGATCCTCTCGTGGACTGGATGGGGTACTAGATGAAGATGGGGCTGGTGTAATAGACTTGTGTTGGGATTGCTAGTGAGGCCCACCTCCTAGCCTCAACTGGGAAAACCTATAGCTATCAGTTCTGGCCCTCTTGGCCTCTATCTGCCTCATATGAGCTGCCTCCATCTGCTGGGCATAAAGGACTATCCGTGGGTAATCCATATCCTGATGAAGCATGGCTATTCTGTAGTCCTTGTCCAGATACTCAGCTACCTCCTGCACGAATATGCTCACCCGCGCCCTCTAGTCCATCACTAACTCCGGGGCATACTTTGATAGGCGAGTGAACTCAAGTGAATATTCTAGCACTGTCATCTTTCCCTGTTTGAGATTAACAAACTCAGCTGCTTTCAATACCCTCATCTCCCGAGGGAAGAACCTGTCGAGAAAGGCCATGTGGAACTCTTCCCAGCTGATAGGGCCTGCTTCCGCTGCCCTGTTGTCCTTCCATTCCTTATACCAAATATAAGCGACCTCCTTTAGCTGATAAGAGGCCAAATCAACACACTCCTCATTTGCCACCCCGATAACTTGGGTGACCTTCAAGATCCCCTTAATGAACTCGTGTGGATCCTCATCCACCTTTGATCCTGTAAACTCGGGAGGGTTCATCCTTAAAAAGTCTCTAATCTGAGTCATCACTATGTTACCATTATGTGGGACATGGGAAACATCCTACTGGTTGACCTGAGTGGTCAAGGCCTACGCCAACATCTGAATAGCTGCCTGAAACTCGGCATGGGAGGCTGGCTCTGGTGCCTATGGCTCCTAGACAGGTAGGGCTTGTTGACTTTCATGATCATTGCCACCTCTGTGGCCTTCATCATTTCTGTTCCTCCTTCCGTTTATTCTTCTGGGGGCCTTAATTTTCTGCAATCAAGAATAGCACGAATTTGAAGGATGGAGAGACTTTTCATCGCACGAAATAGATCATGAAAGAAGGGAACATTTCCTAAAATGTTTAGTAACCTCTTCGTCATAAGTGTGGCGCGCTTCACACCCATGAAAAGGACTCTACCTGATGCATCTTTCAGACTCCCCAGGACACATCCGAACCTATCGCTCTGATACTAAGTCACGATCCGAGAGTACACCCGAATCATAGACACGAGACGAGGAGCCCCGAGGGACCCCAAGTCAACCCATGGCATGAGCATATAACTAAACCATTCACATAAGGCAGAAGAATTAGCTTAATAGTCATGAATTAAATAAAACTGTGACATGAAATATAAGAAACAACAGTACATGATCCAAGCGTAGATAGATGAATACTACAATTAGCTATGAAAGCCTCTAATCATAATAGACGGGTTGAAGGGACAAGACCCCAACTAACCCCAACATTCTGAAAACTAAAAGACAGAAAAAAAATCCGAACATGAAGCCCTCGAATCATGAGGACTCACCACTGAGAACTGAGAGCAAGCTAAGAGTGATGCTGAACTTGCGAATCGGATCCTGTATCATAAATATAGTATAGAAAATATGCTGATCAGTAATTGGAATGTACTGAGTATGCAAGGTATGCAAGACAATACTTAAAATAGAAAAGTTATAGGACTGGGGATATCATGATCATAAAGACTGAAATCATAAGTATATCGTAAGGCTTAAGATTTCCAAAATATTCATAAACTTGTTATAGTCATAACATGAGAGAAAAACATTTCATAAGGCATAACTTGAGCCAAATAACATAATCATACATGCATTAAAACAATGAGGAACAGTGGGAGATTTCTATAACCGACATACCCCATATGAGCATACATGCCTGACCTGTAAAGCCTAGTCAGGAGGCCGTTCATACCTTGCCAAGGGTATGAACTATGAAAGACGTGATATCAGTCATGAAGGCCTCGTAGGGCAAAAAAGGACAGTCACTAAGAAGGTCCCAACATAACCTACGGTGGAATGTAGTTCTGAGGTTCAGGGCATAACCTAGGCCCCGAACCTACTCGGCGATAGGTACTACTCCCAAAACATGCAACGTGCGCAGAGAAATTCATACATGAAATGCATGGCTAGTTAAATCATGATAATCATAACATGCTTGAAAATTCGTAGTACTAGCCATGGAATTGGGCCCGTGGATTGGCCAAAATCATAGTTCATGAATCATAAGTGACATGTGGGCATTTCCCATAATTTCAATCATACTTGTAAAGGCTCAAATTTATGGGAAACATGATCATAATAACATGAGTAATTGAAAACATGCTTAAAATTCAAAAGTTCAAATCATGCTTGAGAAATCACCATAACCATGAATTTCACTAAAACCCCATGATTTGGGCACATGTGCTTTTAAGGATTTAAATCATCAAATATTGAGTAAAATAAGTGAAAACATCCCAACAATTTGACACCCAGGTCTGATCCTTGGGTTCTCGGGGTATGACAAAACCCCTCCAAATCCCCATAAACCCTTTCTTCCACCTTTCCATTTTCTCATTAAACCCTTTTAACTTCCCCATACACTACCTTCCACCTTCCCACCATTAAATCCACCTTTTAACCTACCAATATATTCCATTTCTTCTCTCCTATAAATCTCACACTTCATTCCCTTCATTTCATTACTACTCACTCATCTTCTCCATACACTAAGGAAAGAAAATTTTTTTGTGGAACTCCATTTTTCAACCTTTCAGCTTTCTCCTCAATTTGTTCTCAAATCCATTTGGTATGTGACTCTTATTTTGCTTTTGATTATTGTTCAAGGATATGGATTATATTGAGCATGTGAAAATTGATCTTTCCTTACTCATGTGTCCCTATTAACCCCATGATTATGCTTCTTAATGCTTTTGTAATATTCATATTGTGGGTATGTGGGGATGTGATATCTTGTTAAATGACAATGTGGGTCTTGTTGTGGAAAAATTCTTTCTTCATAAGTGTGTTTTATTTTAATTGGGGATGAAGTCTGAGTAGCCCCATGTGTGCTTAAAATGCACAATTTGCCCGATGAAAGATAGAGAAACATCTTTCTTAAAGGTAAATTGTCACTTTTTCTTGTTTGGCTATTGTTATGTTGATTGAGTGAGTCTTAAATTTCAATGTTTTGTGATTTCACTGAGTTTGGGATGAATTTCACTGACAGGCGTCCACCGGCGACACGCCGGATGAAATGCAGGTCGGGGTTCAGGGCTTTAGGCCACTTCCCTAAACCTGCATCACACCAGCGGTTCATGAGTCAAGTCCTGAAAAATGTCGGTGTGCTGCCGATCGGTCCCTATGTTCCCAGTATTTTGTTAATATTCGGTGGCTAACCGATGGTTCATGGGTCTCCGCTATGTTTCACTGGTGTCCCGCCAGTGCTACCAGCGTTAAGCCATTGAACTCTTCTACTTGTTTTCCAACCAATTGTTATAATTCCTTGTCTTAGTTCAGGGTGGATATTAGTTTTTATTTTTCTTGAACAAAAAAACACAAAGAGAAAATATTATTGTATGGCACTAGCATGGTTTTGCAGAGTATGACTTCATCTAGGCAAAAAAGCAAGGGCAAGGCTCCTTCTTCATCATCCACCAAAAGGAAAGGAAAAGTGAAGGCAACCGCAGCACCCACCAAATCCCGATATGCAATTATATTCTGTAGGCCCGACATGAAGGGGCATTATGCCATTTGCAAAGGGCGCTCGATCAGTGTGGACAAGCGGTTTGATTTGGTGGGGTTTCGAGGTGACCTTCCCAACATCATAGCTCTATTTAATGACCGCCAATGGCATGCCTTTGCCAATCAACTTCCAGATTTCTACCCCAGCCTTGTCCTTTAATTCTACGAATTTTACTAGGCCAGGCAGGACAACATGTATCATAAGGGCAAGGGTAACAACTTTCCGTGCCTACCCTCAGTTATGGTTCGAGGTGTGGAGGTTGAAATCACTCCAGCGGCTACTAATTATCTATTCTGGGGATGATCTTGACACCGAATCTAAATATGTAGCTAGAATTGCTGATAAGGAAAACTAGTTCAGGTGGATAGCTCTAGTTATTTCCGCAGATACACCCATCTGGGCCACCATGGGAGGTGAGATTTCTCACCATCATCTAAAGTTTGAAGCCAAGTTATTGTTGGAATTCATTTGTGGTTGTATTATGCCTTCAAAGAATAAGCAGAGCATAAGTTTGGAAGAAGTTATCCTCATCACCTGTATCATGACTAGGGTCCACATAAATTTTGGGGAAATTATGGTTGTTCAGATGAAGAGAACGACAAGGCAAACAAGCACCTCAATACCTTGCGTTATGCTTATATCATAGCTCTGCCTTCAAGTCGGAGTTCCACTCTTCCCTGATGAAGCCCCGAGCTCCGCTACTAGTGTCATTATTGTGGACAAAAAAAGAGATGCAGATGCACCCTCGAGCAAGAGAAAGCAGTTGCAGGACTTTGAAGCCCCCGAGGAGTCCTTTTCTCATGGGTCAAAGCAAGCCCCAATGGCCCTCGATCTCAACATGCCATATCATGAGGCATCGAGCCAAGCTTCAGGAGAAGCACATACTATAGGATCCTCACTCCTTCCCACATCTTCCCAGCCAAGTAGCCTCCACAAACTTGTAGAGATGACACACTTCCATTAGAGCCAGCTACAGAAATTGACTACAAGTCTTCTTGCCCTTATTGCACAAACGGTGAAAAAGAGATAAAGTTAATGTATGAGATCTTGCCCAAGCTATGATCATGTGTGGATGTGGTGGAGGGGTTGTCACCTCGCTTCAGATTAAAGTAAGAGAATGGAAAGGTCGGATATCAATGGAGGTTCCGAACATGGGCGCGCTTGATGCAGCGATAGCTGCCCCTTCTACAGTCCGAGGCCCCATCGATGACCTGTTCAAGGGCTTGGTAAATGAGGAGGAGGACCAAGGAGACGAAGGTCAGGATAGGGAGGCTAGAGTTGAAAATAATGAGGATGATGAAGAGTTATCACTTCAGGGAGTTCTCACTCTCATTTTCTTTGCATGCATACATTAGGGACAATGTATTATTATAATTGGGGGTGGGATGAGTGTCTCTTTTATTTGTTATGGTCATATTTTGGTTTCTAATTGATGTGGCCCTTGTCGGGATTTTGTTTTTGAGTTGTGATGATTTGTGAGCCTTTGTCAGGCTTATTTTAACAATTGCTTGATGTTGCTGTTGCCAGGCTGTTTTTTTCTTTTTGAGATTTGTGAATGGTTTTTGAGCCTTTGTCGGGCTCAAAATGGATTAAATGAAAAAAAATTGCATTTGATTGTTAGTGCTAATGAGTGAGTCTTTGTTTTTATTGCCAAAAGATCATGACCCAAGTTTGATTCTCGCCTTTGTGAATAGTAGACAATGAATAAACTCCAAGGGTTTTCTTTATACCACGGTTCTTTCTCATAGAGTAATTTCTTTTTCTTTTCTTCTTGTTGTCGAACCAGGTGACATTTCCCAGTGATAGATTGTGAGGCGACTTTCTTAAGGGAAAATGCCATGTTTTTTTAGTATTTTGTGAAACTGCTTTTGAGAGGTACCACCAAATTTTTTTAATGTGGCATGAAAAATGAATTTGAAAGAAATTGGCATTTGAAATGGGAAATGTAGAACTCTCTTTTCAAACATTCCATATTCCCTATTTGGCTTGTGGAATCGCATGCTTTATTGTCTTCAATCAAAATCTTATGATGATAATGAATTACGTGAACTCTTTAGGTGTGATGCCTTGTGTGGTAAGGCCTTTTGAATGAGTTTCATGCATCTCTGCTTGTCTAGAACTTGCTCTAAGTGTGACTAAAGGCGAAATCCTAGATGTATCTACACTTAAAACATGATTTTAGGCTTTATATTGTTAGTCACTTCACCCAAAGTGACCTCCGGAAATATCTTCCTTTGCTAGCCAACATTGAGACTTTGGACTGTTTATTCTTGGAAACCACATTACAAGCCCAATGTCCCTTTGTAATACTCTTCTTTGGCATCCATCCTCCCTAATTTCTAGTGATGAATGAATGATAATAATGGGGCCGTGAAGCCCAAGACATAGGGAGAGATAAGAAAATCAATGGAAAAGAGGCAAAAATTCTAAGTTTAGGGGTTTACAAAAGGGGAGAAATGTGATGAGCTTAAATGAGAGGTAGCACCAAATTGTGATCAAAATGAATGAAATGATGGGTTGAGAAACCTTGAATCATCAAAAGATAAAAAGTATAGTGAAATGGTGTTACCTCTTTCTTAGATGAGGCTTAATTTGAGATCTAAAGGAGTTACAAGGAGCGCTATTGCGAAATAAAGATGAAGATGATGAAAAAGGAGAAATAAGGCGAAGTGATATAAAGAGTTTGATGGGAGGTTAAAAGTGTTCACAAAAAGGCATTAGGGAGGTTCTAGTCACTAGAGCTAAACATTTTTCCTACCTTTACCCCTAGCCTTCATCATCACCTATAAGTCCTAATTGATTTTAAACGTAGTTGCTCTACATTAATGGTGAGTTACATGAAGGGCAAGCCTATCGGTCAAGTTGTGTGCATGGAAAATTCGTTTGTGAGAGTGAGTGTGATCATCTTATTCTATAATCCCTTGTGTGTGCATTGTTTAATGATAAATAAAGGGATTCTATCTTGTAGTGAGTGGCATTACTCCCGTTGGGGACATGCTTGCATTGATGTAAAGATGTGATTGAGATAGCATCATACGTTGTTGGTGAGTCATCATCCCTCGAGGACTAGATTTATTCAGAATTTCTCTATGTTTTTTCAGTTCAATTAGGTTGAGTTAGTTGGGATCTTGTCCCATCAACTCGTCATGTTTAGAGGCTTTTCATATATACAGATGTATTCAGCTTCAGATTGTGTATTTAGATGTTAAGTTAAATCTATACTTCCGCTATGATTATCTTGTTGATTCTTTTATTTTACCGATTGAGTTAGATGTATGATCATGCCATGGGTCGACTTGGAGTCTACTGGGGCTCCTTGTCTTGTGTTACGATCGGGGTCTACGTTCAGATCATGATAAACTTGGTATCAGAGCCATAGGTTTGAAGTGTCCTAGGGTGTCTGAAAGCCGCATTAAATAGAGTCTTTTTCATGGGTGTGAAGCGCGTCACACTTATGATGAAGAGGCTACTAGACATTTAGGAAATGTTCCCTTCTTTTATGATCTATGTCATGCGATGAAATATCCCTCTATCATTCTAACTCGTTCTATTCGCGATTGAAAAATCATGGCTACCCGCAGAGTAAATGGTAGGAGGGATGGAAATGGAAATGGAAACGACCATGAGGATGGCAACAAAGACGGGCACTAACAAGCCCCACCCGTCTAGGAGCACCATGCACTAGAGCCAGTTGCCCATGAGGAATTTTGGGCAGCTATTCATATGCTCGCACAGGCCTTGACCGCTCAGGTCAATCAGCAGGCAGTTGCGCATATTCCATAAAATGGAAATGCGGTGGCAGCTCAAGTCAGAGATTTCTTAAGAATGAACTCGCTAGAGTTCCTTGGGTCAAATGTAGATGAGGACCTGCATGAGTTCATTGATGAGATTACAAAAATCACCTATGTCATGGGGGTGAATGGAGTTGAGTGTGCGGAGTTGGCCTTATATTAGTTAAAAGGGGTCGCACACATCTGTTTCAAGCAGTGGAAAGATAGTAGGACTGGTGGAGTAGGTCCTATTACTTGGGAGGAGTTCCATGTTGCGTTCCTAGATTGGTTCTTCCCTCATGAGATTGGGGAGTTGAAGGCACCCGAGTTCGTGAATTTGAAGCAGGGAGGATGACGGTAAAAGAGTATGCCCTTGAGTTCACTCGCTTATCAAAGTACGCCCCAGAGTTAGTAGTTGACCGGAGGGCGCGAGTGAGAAGATTTTTTCATGGGGTGGAAAGTTATTTTGACAAAGATTGCAGGACCACTATGCTCCACCAGGATATGAATTTCCCTCAGATAATCTTGTACGCCCGGCAGATGGAGGCGGCACATATGAGGGAGAGAGAGGCCAAAAGGGCCTGGACAGATAGCTATGGGTTTACTCAGTAGAGATCCGGTGGTGGTCACCACCCTCAGATTCAATAGAGGTCACTAGCTCCAACACCATCATCAGTCAGTGTTCCATCCAGGCCCAAGGGTGATCAGAGAAGCAGGGCCTCAGGTTTGAGGGACCAGAGGGGCATACAGGTGGAGCTTACCTTCCCAGCCTGGGGAAGTGTGGAAAGAGTCATGTCGGGGAGTGCTTGCTCAACTCAGATATATGTTATGGGTGCGATAGATTCGGCCACATGAGCCAAATGTGTCCATTTGCTAGACAGGATGATGATAGAGGTCATGCACAAACTACTAGGTCAGCAGTAGCTCCAGCACATTCAGCTTTGCAAGGGGCATCCAATAGTGGGGGCGGCGTGCAGCGCCAAAATAGATTCTATGCCCTCGCCTCGTGTTAGGAGCAGGAGACTTCACTGTATGTGGTTACTAGTATGTTGCGAGTGTTTCACCGTGATGCTTATGCTTTGTTAGATACAGGGGCTACCTTGTCTTTTGTGACACCTTATATTTCTAGTAGCTTTGGAGTCAGTCCCAAAATTTTGTCAGAACCATTTTCGGTCTCTAATCCCGTTGGTGATTCAGTAGTAGCTAGGCGGGTGAATAGGGGTTGCCCGATCACAATACTGTAGAAAGTCACCTCCGCAGACCTAGTAGAGTTAGCCATGACTGACTTTGATATTATTCTCAGCATGGATTGGTTGTATTCATGTTATGCTTCTATTAATTGTAGAACCCGTGCGGTAGAGTTTCGCTTTTTGGGTGAGTCAATCTTAGAGTGGAAGGGTAGTTCGGTCATGCCTGTAGGTCATTTTATTTCCTACCTTAAGGCCAGGAAGATGATTTGCAAGGGTTGTGTGTACCATTTTGTTAGGGTTAGGGATGTTGAGTCCGAGACCCCGACTATCCAGTCAGTTCCAATAGTTTGTGAGTAACCAGAAGTATTCCCTGATGATTTACCGGGTGTTCCTCTCGAGAGGGAAATTTATTTTGTTATTGACCTTCTTCCCGACGTGCAGCCTATATCTATTCCTCCCTACATAATGGCTCCATCCAAGCTAAAGGAGTTGAAAGAACAGTTGAAAGATCTTTTGGATAAGGGTTTCATTAGACCAAGCAAGTCCCCATGGGGTGCACCAGTTCTCTTTGTCCGAAAGAAAGATGGTTCTCTTCGTATGTGTGTTGATTATTGGCAATTGAACAAGGTCACCATCAAGAACAAGTATCCTCTACCCAGGATTGATGATTTATTTGACCAGCTTTAGGGTGCCAAGTTTTTTTCGTAGATAGATCTAAGATCCAGATACCACCAGCTCAGAGTTCGGGAAGCGACATCCCAAATACAGCCTTCAGGATGCAGTATGGTCATTATGAGTTTGTAGTTATGTCTTTTATACTAACGAATGCTCCTGTAGCTTTTATGTACTTGATTAACAGGGTGTTCAAGCCATACCTAGATATGTTCGTTATTGTGTTTATCGATGACATCTTGATATAATCTCAAAGCGAGGAGGAGCATGTCGCTCATTTGAGAGTTGTGCTACAGACTCTCAAGGATCGCCAGTTATATGTCAAATTCAGCAAGTGCGAGTTTTGGTTGAATTCCGTGGCATTTTTGGGCCACATTGTATCAAGTGAAGGTATAAAGGTGGACTCTCAGAAAATCGAAGCGGTGAAAAATTGGCCTAGACAGGTGAATCCTTCAGATATCTAGAGCTTTTTGGGTTTGCCTGGCTACTACCGGAGATTTGTTGAAGGTTTCTCATCAATTGCAGCACCCTTGACCAAATTGACCTAGAAGAAGGTGAAATTCTAATGGTCGGAGGCTTTTGAGAGGAGCTTTCAGGAATTGAAGGATCGACTTACTTCAGCACCAGTATTAACTCTACCCGAGGGTACCGATGGGTTTGTGGTGTATTTTGATGCTTCAAGGATTGGACTTGGGTGTGTATTGATGCAGCAGGAAAAAGTTATAGCCTATGCCTCCAGACAGCTGAAAGTTCATGAGACGAATTACCCGACCCATGATCTGGATTTGACCGCGGTGGTATTCGCCTTGAAGAAATGACGAATTTATATTTACGGGGTCCACTTGGATGTGTTTACGGACCATAAGAGTCTACAATATGTGTTTACTCAGAAGGATCTCAATCTTCGGCAAAGGAGGTGGTTAGAGCTACTTAAGGATTACGACATGTGTGTGCTTTACCATCCAGGAAAGTCTAATGTAGTAGAGGACGCACTTAGTAGGCTCTCTATAGAAAGCGTGTCCCATGTAGATGAGGGAAAGAAGGAGCTGGCGAAAGACGTGCATCGACTTGCAAGGTTGGGAGTTCGGTTGGTTGGTTCGATCGATGGCGGTGTTATTGTTCTGAATGGATCAGAATCATCCTTGGTGAATGATGTAAAAGTTAGACAAGACGAACACCCTATTTTGGTAAAATTAAAGGAAACAATTCAAAATCCGAAGGTAGAGGTCTTCTCCAAAGGGGGAGATGGTGTGCTTCGATACCAGGGTCACTTATGTGTTTCGAATGTTGATGATTTGAGGAGTCAGATGTTACACGAGACTCATGGATCCAGGTATTCTATCCATCCAAGTTCCACCAAGATTATACCCCGGAAGGCCAAAGATCAGACCCGGAAGTTGAATGGAGAAAATTGTCAAATCTGCACCAAGTCATGGAATGAGTCGTTCTGTGACTCGTGGGGAGGACCACGAGTCATGAGGTGACTCGTGGTGAAGTACTGGGCTTGAATTAAAAGAAATTGTTGAGGGGGATCATCACGGGCATGACAATGAGTCGTGGTCAGGCCCCATGACTCATCAGGTCAGCTGTGGCCAAGGAAATTAAAATGGGGGAAAGGTGAGAGGTAGTGCACCTAACGGATAGACCCCATGAATCGTGGTCAGACACCACGAGTCAACGAATGGTGACCATGAGTCGTGGTCACCAGTAACGACTCGTACGATAGCCCATCATGTGTTCCAGATGAAATTTTGATAGTGTACCCAACGACTGATGCGACGACTCGTGGAGGGTGGCAAAGACTAGTTAGGTCCCTCGTGGGGACTGACCAGCAGTTATTTTCAGCGAAGTTATTAAGGGTGTTCTCATCATTCCTATGCTCTAAGGTCCTATACTATGTTCTTTTAAGCCTTTTTCAGAGTATATTAAGGTGGGATAAGCCATTCTAGCCTATTCTAAACCCATGAATGCAAAGTTAGGAAGTTAGAGAGGAGATCAAGCTTAAGCCCTTCCAATTCTTCTCAAATTCCTCTTGGGAAAAAAAGGAAGTGTAGGAATCGACTTTAATCAAGTATATAGGGTTATGAATGGGTGAATTCATTCACACCCGTGCCCAAACTCTCTCTAAATAATGAAATTTCTATGTTGATTCTATGGGGTTTTAACCCAACGCATGCAATTTTGAATTCTCTATATGGGTATGATCTAAATGAGTTATTATTATGGAATTATGAATTATGGGCAAGTTTTACGTTGTTTTCCATTAAAATCATGTTTCAAGCTTTTAAAATTAAAACGTCCATTTATGAAAAGTTCATGAAAGTTAAGATTTGTGATGAATGTTCATGTATGATGAAGTATTGATGATGAAAAACATGTTTTCAAGTTACTCATATTTATAATCATGTTTTCAAGTGAATTAAGTATTTTCAAGCATGTTAAAGTATTGGGCAATGCCCACATGTTCAAGTATGATTTATGATTTACAAACTGGATTTCATTATTGATAGATTTATGATATTGGCCGGCTAAAGGGACCTTCATTCATGGCGAATCATGTATGGAAAGGGGATCAACGATGCTGAATGTTTATTTATCCATGAATCTCATGAATGATGTTTATGATTTACGTATGAGCCTAATGTGCATGTTTTTGGGAGCAGAATGATGTTTATAATTTACGTATGAGCCTAATGTGCATATTTTTGGGAGCAGTGTCTAGCACCAAGTATCCCGGCGTTCAAAGGACTACACCGATGTCTCACAACTGCATGCCACCCTAGGTTCATAATGACACATTATAATGTTAATGGATCCCCTCTTTTGTGATATCACATAATGCACGTCCCTTGCCTGGCAAGCTAGGGACGACTCTGCCCACTTAAGTGAGATAGTTGGGGCATCATGTAAGGCTCTACCATGATGGTGTCGGTTATTATAAGTCCTCCCATTGTTCCGCATGTTTTTATGCATTATTATTTTTATGGATTATGAATGATTTGAAAACCTTGATCCTTATGATATATTATGATATTTATGTTATGAGCATGTTGTCCTACTCTTATGATCTCTTATGAGCTTTTTTGTATTTTTAAATGTCCATTTTTACTTACCTTACATACTCGGTACATTCCACGTACTGACTGCATACTCTATGTTGTATCATTTCATGATACAGGCTCTGATCTTCAGACCCAGCACCGTCAGTAGCTCGTCTCAAAGATTAGCATCCAGCTCTTTGGTGAGTCCTCATTCTCCGAGGACCGGTTTGATAATAGTTATTTTTTCAAGTTCAATTTTATAGACTTGTTGGGTTAGTTGGGGGTGTTGTCCCAGCAACCCATCAAATATGTTAAAGGCTTTCAAACTATGTGTAGTATTCAGCTGTTACATATGTAGTACGTTCCGCTTTTAATATTATGTCATGTTTATGTTTCCATTATGTTGTTATGCTGAGTATTCCACTTTATTGATATTGAGTTAGATGTATGTTCATTCCATGGGTCGACTTAGAGTCTCTCAGGGCTCCTTATCCCATGTTACGATCCAGGTCTACGTTCGGGCCGTGACACCAACGCTGAAGTGATCAAGAACTTTCTGGACATCAGCTGTGACCAACCGGTGGTCCACGGATCAACACCAGCAACCACTGGTGCCAGTGCCGAAGTACTCAAAAACTCACTATCCTTCAGTTGTGACTAACCGACGGCCTGCAGATAAGCACCGGCTAACCGTCGGTGAATCGCAAGTGACGCCCATCAAGGATGGGTAAAAACGTCAAGCACGGAAAAGAGCAGCAGATTTGTACCCTATTTTTGTACATCTCAAAAAGGAATGGAATGTTCCATTCAGAGATTATTGATTATTCTATTGAATTGGCTTGTATTGAAGTAGAGATAAGTAGAGTGAGAAAGACTCATCTTGTTCATTGAGAAGATAGAAAATTCCATTGGAGCTTAGACCTTGCTTGAATTTTTCATACTCAGTCTGTGAATAGATGTTGAATTATTGTTGAATGCAATGTCTTACTTTACTTACATGTGTAGCTAAATTCTTTGCTAGGGTTGTGTGAGTGATTGGGGTTGATTTTGATTGGGTATTTTGTATTTGAACTTAGATTACTCAATTGGTATAATTTTAGAGTTTCCTCTGAGTTTTAAGTTGAACACTCATAGTTGCAAATATGGGTTGCATTTTCTTACTTTAATTTTGCTTGAAAAAGGAATTAAAGTATGAGTGAGGAAATACTAATGGGTAATTGGGTGGTAATTATGTGGGATTTGGCTAGACATAGAAAAAAACAATTATTACACACCCATTTAGGATTGAAGCTAGAATTAATAGATTCGTACCCATGTTGATGCGGTTGTTGTGAAATGAAACCTTGGGGTTTGAGAAAACCCGAGGTATAAGGCATCTAATTGGTTAAGAAACATAAGATGCCACCCAATCCTCAACTAATTATACCATTGAGTACAGATAGGAGCTATTAGCAAACCCAATCCAATGACACCCCTATCAATATCACACCCTTGTTAGTTCCTCCTTTGGTCTTTTCTATACTTTGCCCTTGTTTTTAGATTGAAAATTCACATTTATAAATCGTGATATCCCCAATTTTCCCTTATTTGCTTTGCAACATTTATGAGAATTAGTTCAATTTAATAGATGTCTATTGTGTTATCAGCTGACATTCCTTGTGGGATTTGACCCCGATACCTGCCGGGTTTATTTGTTTTGAAAATGACCATGTACATGCTTTCGTAAATAAGAGTGTATCTTGGACGCTATCCCTCATCCAAATTACTAATAATTTTTACCCAAGTTCTCCCCCCTCCCCCCAATGACATACTTCAAGCATAGGTATTCCATAACCCCAATTACCCCAATTCAATACATGGTACAACATCACATTAGGCATGAAATTCAAAGCTCAATACAAGAACAATACTTATATGTTAGCAAGTGTTTGTGTGCCTGGTCAGTATAGAAGCACGACCAAGATTGGGGTTTCCAAACCCTAGTCTTCACGTTGGTGTGATACCTCGAATGTCCCTAAGATCATATCTAATGCATAAATTAGAAACCAGTAGGAAAATGGCACCAAGACATTGAACGATACACAGAACGAGCCATTTTATAGACCAACGACTTGTTGGTTGTTCTGTGGTGATGAGCTTCAGAAATTTATCAAAATCTACCAAGAATCAATGAGTGGATTGTATGACCCATTGATACATTTTATTGGACATTATCTTTAGTCATTGGAGCGGGTTCAGAGGATGATTCATATCAGAAGCAAGAACCAATGAAGAAACCAATGATCCATTGGTTGAACCTATGATTCATTAGTTGCGTCATTAGTTTTGCCAGCTGGAATTTTTTTCGGTAGTCCTGGGGAATTTTGGTAAACCTATGCCTTTAACTTTTAAGTGATGTTGTTTTAAGCTTTCTAAAGGGATGATTAAGGGGTTATACTTAGCCTAATCCCTCATTCTCTTCAAACACCGTAAGTTAGAAATTATCTGAAGGAAGAGCTAGGGTTCATCACCTTCCCCTTCTCAATTTCTCTTAGGTTTTCAAATCAAGCAAGAATTACATCAAGACTAGGTATGTAGTGTCATGAATGGGGGATCTCTTCCACCCTCATGCCCAGTTTTAAATCAATTTCATGAATTCAAGTCTCCAATTATGCTTTATGGAAATTCTAGGGTTAGACGCAAATTTGATGAAATCTCTCATGATCTTCTATAAATTTAATTCTCTTATGATTCAAGTCATGTTTTATGATTAATATTACATGTTTTCTACAAGAATCTCTTATGAACCAATGTTTCTCAAGTTATGATGATTTACTCAATTATGCATGAATTTCATGAATCTCAAGCTTATGTATTATGGTCGAATCAACAACGTTATTTTCAAGGCTAGTTCACGTATATCAAGTATGTCTATGATTTTCATGTTTTCTAACTAGCCCATGTAAAAATAAGTATGTTTCATGTTTAGGACTATGAGCAATATGTAGAATTTTGCATCGAGTAGGTTGGGGTTCAGTGTATCCAAGTCTCAGAACTACGTGTCACCGTAGGTATATTCATGATTGGGGCCTATCTAGAGAGTGTTCTGCCGCCCAAAAGGGATCATGAGTGATATCACACCTTTGTCATTCTTTTCCTTGGCAAGGTTAGGATGGCCCTGCTAACTTGAGCGAGATAGTTGGCATCTGTGCCCATTCATGATGGTGTCGGTTATGAAAATCTCCTATTGTTCCTCATATTTTAAGTTGTTAGTGTTTTGTTCTTATGATATCATGTTTTATTGTGTAATTTACCTATTGATCAGTTTATGAGCTTTTACCTATGATTTCAAACATGATAGACCGTATGATTTTATTTTCAAAATCTTAGGTCATTATGCTTCAGCTCATGATGATTAATTTATGTTTATGACAATCTCATGATTATGATTTTAGTATGTTGACCTTACTCTCATATTTTACTTAACCTACATACTCATTATATTCAAAGCATTGACTGTATAATTTATGTTATATCATCTTATGGTATAGGTTCAGGTTGATCAGTCTCAGCATCGCCGATAGGTGTATACATGATCTAATTTAGTCCATCTCTTGGTGGGTGTTACACCCCGTAAGATTCCCGGCACCTAGATGGCCTACTCGCACGTTAGTTAAGCATATTTGAAAGTCATACGTGCTAGGAAAAGGCCCGGGAAAAGATCGGACGAAAATCCTGTCGAACCA
>JACEIK010010983.1:0-40318 GCA_018107945.1 Datura stramonium
TAAACTTAAAATACCCTATGAAAAATTCTATATATTATTTAGTTCGATTCTAAGATTATGCCACTTGATTATGGTGAAAATCAATTAACTGTACTTGAATTTATTTAATAATTATAATGCATGTCAACTTGTTAAATATATTTCAAATGAGTACTCCTTCACAAGGAAAGATTGTGAAAATTTATTGATAAGAACTAATTATGGAATGACATATTTGAATTATTTATAATGTAAATTAGAATATTTTCTATAATTAGAGACATAGCGGCGTATAATTATTTAAATAACAATTATATAATATATATGAAAGAAAAATCATGTCATAATTAGAGCAATTCTAATAGAAATGTTCCTATAAAATATTCTATATATTTAGGAGGATTTCTTTTAATATAATACAATATTCTATATAGAAAAAAAACCTTGAAGCCATTACCTTTTTCAATAAAATCCTTGAATAAAAAATCTACTAAAATTATCGTTTGAAAAGAAATAGTACGTCTACGAATTATATTGCTTTGCCGACGTTTCTTGGTGATAGTTAATTTGGATTTTAAAATAAAATTGGTCCAAAAAGTATATCAATGAATCATTTATTAGTCAAATCCAGATCGGATAAGTAGAAGAGGAGCGGAAGAGGAATCGAAAGACCCGAAGGCGTGGGCGGCAGCTTGTGTGAGGGATGACCTTCTTCTCAACTCTAATAGTTAGAAGATGTAGCTATTTATAAGCATACACATTTTCCTTTTCCCTACCAATGTGGATAAAGTTCCTTTTACAAAAAGAACTTAAAAGAAATTTTAAAATACTCTTTCCTCAGGTTATTTCCCTTTTCTAATTCACACCATCACTTAACTCCAAGAATCCCCCACATGAATGGGAATGACTAATAATAACAATATGCATGAAAAACTGTGTGTGATTCGTAAGCAGAATTAATTTGCATATGGATAAGTGAGTTTCTCTTTGAACTTTTCATAGTGAACATATATCGGATATACTCGGTCAATCGGTAGATTTGATATCTTTGAACCGTCGAGTTTTGATGTATACCTAGATAACATAAGTCACATAATTAATCCTTTAACCGTCTTAGGTTCTCATTGTTTTTGTTCATTTCGGCCATAGACACAACACGATTCAATAATTGCATAGAGAATTGACCTTAAATTCTCCTTGAAATGACTTACACTTCATTTATATAGGTGATTCCTAAATGTGTTATACCATATACACCATTTGACATACCCCATGTCAAACATAAATCATTAAGATCCTTTAATTCTTTGTCCTTATTGCGAACATTGTCTATCACAAGAATGGACCAAAAGTTATTTTGACAATGTTGAACTATCATCAATGACTTTGTTTGATCTCCTTGAACCTAGTTCTTGGGATCTTGATATTCTAGGTAGAGTTACCGCCACGATGACTTGTCCTAGTCCATAGTCCCATTCCCTTGATGATCTTTCCAACGCCTCTCTAGTTAGGCCTTTTGTAAGTGGATGAGCACATTATCTCTTGACTTAATGTAGTCAATTGTGATAATTCCACTAGAGAGTATGTCTAACGGTGTTATGTCTCCGTCGTATGTGATGAGAATTCCCGTTGCCATTACACTTCACCGCCCTTCGGATTACCACTTGGCTATCGCTATGTATACATATTGATGCCAGCGGTTTGGGCTTGAGAATGGAATGTTCTTTAGAAATTCTGAGCCATTCACCTTCTTCACCAACCTGTCTAAAGCTGAATTGAGACTCCATTGTAGAGCGAGCAATACATGTTTGTTTGGATGACTTCAAAACCTTGTTCCTCAGCTGTCAGGTAAACACACTTATCTCTTTGTGGATTTTTTTGATTGATGCAGTGATCCAATTTGCATCTATCCTTCAACAACCATTGGATACTTGTTGTAATGCTAAGCAAAGTTTGTGTATGTTTTAAATACACCAAAACTCATTTTCATAACCATCCCATTTCTCGATTGAGATTGCTCGTGTATCGACTAAGTTTGCTTATCGCCACGAAGCTATATGCAGTCTCATGTACGGTTCATGATTTATATCGAGACTTTCCAATACTCTTACATAGTTCAATTGGGACTTACTTTCACCTTTGTTCTTTGAAAGAGCAAGATTCAAATCAATTAGTGTCTTTGCAATTTTGAAATCCAAGCCTTAAATTTTTCAAGTATTGTTTGAATATAATGAGACAGGAATAATCTTTAGACCTTCGGGAGTTTTATGGATCTTAATTACCAATATCAAGTCAACAGCTCCTAGATCTTTCATCTCAAACTTACAAGCAACCATACGCTTGGTAGCATTTATGTTAGCAATGTCGTTACTCGTATCAACATGTCATCCCTGTATAGGCAAACAATGATTGCTGATTTTGAGTGTTCTTAATGTAAACACATTTATCACACTATTAAATCTTAAATCATTTGACAACATAGTTTGGTCAACTTTGCATGCCATTGTTTGGGTGCTTGTTTTAGTCTGTACAAGGACTTTACAAGTCGGCACACCTTATTTTCATTTCCAGGAACTACAAATCCTTCAAGTTGTTCCATGTAAATTTCTTCCTCTAAATTCTCTATTTAAGAAGGCTTTTTCTCACATTCATTTGATGGTTCGGGACCGTATACGGCGACTAATGCTATTAACACCCGAATGGATATAATTTTTGATTACCAGGGTGCGTATCAAAGTAATCAAGACCTTCTTTTTGTATAAACCCTTTTACTACAAGTCTTTCTTTGTATTTGTCAATAATGCCATCATCTTTATTTTTTTTTTTGAAAATCCATTTACAACCTAATGGTTTGTTCCCTGGAGAAAGATCAACAATTCCCATGTATGGTTATTCATTATGAATTCAATTTCACTATTACGCTTCCGAAGAAGTTATGGCTTCTTGAAAAGTTTGAGGCTCATTTTCTAACAAAAAATGTTAGAAAATCTGGTCCCAAGGAGTAGAAGTCCTTTGACGTTTACTCGTCTTGGATTCTCCTCATTAGGAACACTTTCCTTTGTCTCTTCCCGAGTCATTTAGATCCTTCTCTAGACAACTCACAATTCTATTTATGGATATATATTTTACAAGTGGGTTCACGATTCCATTACTAGTATTAACATGAATTTAGAATTTTCTGATTTATGAATTAGAAATCGATATGCTTTACTATTTTTAGCATATCCTATGAAAACAAAATCAACTGTTTTAGGTCTTATCTTAACCCTTTTGGGTTTAGTAACTTGCACTTTAGCCAAACACCCCACAGTTTCATGTATTTAAGGTTAGACTTTCTTTCTTTCCTTTTTTTCGTATGGAATGGATTGTGTTTTGCTATGGGGCACTCGATTGAGTATTTTGCTGGCCGTAAAGATAGTTTCCCTCACAAGTTCTAGGGTAAACCATAACTTATCAATAGAGCATTCATCATCTCTTTTAATGTTTTGTTTTCCCTTTCCACAATCCCATTAGATTGTGGTGAAAAAGAGCGATTGTCGATGAATAATGCCATATTCCAAACATATTTCTTTGAAAAGAGATTCATATTCTTCGCCCTATCCTCCTTATCATTTGATGTTTTGTTAAGTTGTGTTTCAACTTCACTTTTATATTGCCTGAATATTTCAATTGCTTCGTCTTTACTTTTGAGTAAGTAAACATAGCAGTACCGTGTATTATCATCGTAAAAGTTATGAAATACTTCTTTCCCTTTGTAGAGATAGCATTGATTTCATGTCAAATATGTCTGTGTGAATTAAGTCTTAGGGACTTGAATTCCTTTCAACTGACTTATAAGGATGTTTAACATACTTAGATTTAACTGAGTGTATTTTGATTGATTGCATTCAAACTTTGGCAATAATTCCAAATTGATCATTTTTGAGTTTTATAATTGACATGTCCCAACGGGAATGCAATAAATCATTTGACTCAATCAAGTAAGAAAAAGAAACTGTAATTTTATTGCTTTCAACAACAATTATATTCAATTTGAAAAGGTCCTCAGTTAGATAACCTTTTCCTACATACACATCATTCTTACTTATTACAGTATGATTTGAAACAAGAACGCACTTAAATCCGTTCTTTGTAGAGAAGACCTACGAAACTAAGTTCTTTCTCATTTCTGGAATATGACAAACATTGTTAGAGTCACCAACTTGCCGGATGTCGATTTTAAAATATTTTTTCATAACCTTCAATCTTGGATGTTGAAGAGTTTCCCATATTTATAGTCTGTTGGGTCAGCAGAGGCATAGGAAGCAAATGCTTCTCGACAGCACAAACATGTCGAGTGGCTCTGAGGCAAGCCACCAATCTACATTGGGGCTTCCACTAGGTTGCATTAAGACACCATAACACATAAGTCATCAATCTCCATGGTTCTTTTCAACCATGTTAGCTTGTCCTTTGCTTCCCTTTATTTGAGCCACATTGTGACTTTGTGTCGATCTTTCCATGATTGTGACGGTTTCCTTTGAATTTCTTCTTGCTAGGAAAATTCTTTGGTACAAGGATTCTTCCTCTTTTTGGAATTAGATGGAGTGTTCTCAACAATATTTGCCCCCATAATTGTTGATTTTCCCTTACCTTCCTTTCAGTGACTTTGTTATCTTAGCGATTCTCATCGAGCGATAAGATCTTCAGTTTCACTCTCCTTGCGCTTGTGCTTCAAATAATTCTTAAAGTCCCTCCATGAAGGAGGTATCTTTTCAATCATGGTTGCAACTTTAAAAGCTTCATTGATGACCAAACCTTCAATGAACAACTTATTAATATCTACATGAGTAATACTTTTGACAAAAGCATTAGTATGAATTATACCTTCGGCAAGAAGATCGTGAATTATCACTTGCAGCTCTTAGGAACTTCTGTGTGATAACAGGCTTGTTGTCTATCATTTTGTAGTCCAGAAACTGGCTTGCAACAAATTTCTTTAAATGGCGTCTTCGGTTTGTCTTTGCTTCTCTAGCGCGTCCCGAGTTCTTTGAAGTCTCCATATTCTTTGTATACATTATGCAGATCATCCTCCAATCCGCTCGGGATATAGTTCTTACAAAAAATCTGAATGCTTCCAGGTCTCAATCACCAAGAACTGATCATTTTTGGGAGTGGATTCCGGCGGAAACGATTTATCCTCAATGAACTTATGCGAGACACAATATAATTGAGATAAACATCTTCTCTTGCCTACGTGATCAATGCCAGAAAAATGCAGGTTACTACACGCGGGCGAATAACACAACAGGTGGAGATTCCACTACTTGTAGAGCAAGCATGGGGTAAGTTGTTCCTGTCATATACTGTTGAACAATTACAACAAAAGTTAGCAATTGATGAAGATTCTATTTCTTTAAATCGAAAAACTTTTGATAGAACTAAAGTTGAGTAATCGGTGAAGTTTCTATATCTTCAAACAATTTAATTTTAATAAATAAAGATATTTAAAAAATAAAAAATTTTTAAATTTTCAAACCCTTGAAAATCACAATGAGTAAAAATCACAAGGATTTTAATCTCAGCGGGAGTAGAAAGTTTGAAGATCTTAATCTCCAACGTGAAATGAAAACCATAAAGGTTTTAGTCTTCAAAAGCCAGAAAATGAATAGACACAGAAAATAATGGCAAAAAATAAATTCCTTAAGCTTGTTTGGAAGCTTCTGTGTTCAAATATGTAAAATAAGAAAAGAATAATATCCGAATTCATAGAATTCCTTTGTCTGTCCTTAAGCAATTTAATTCCCTCACTATATTCGAGGTTTTGGATTACTTCCTCCCGAATAAAATAGATTAACCTGTTAATGGTGTAGCAGTACCTCAAACACCAATAACTTCGTCGAACTCGAAGAATGGTAACGAATCACACAATAGACTTGATTTTGGTTTTCAAAATATGCGAGAATGATTTTAAATTTTCTAGCAAAAGTATCGAAAAGTATATAAGAATGAAGGCAAAGACCTTTATTTATAGTCAAAGAACTGAAGTTAACTGGTGTGAAAACACCTCTTGAGAAGGTGTCTACTCGGAATTATTACCGTTTGAAAAGAAATAATTTGGCCTGACTATTTGGCATCGGCGTTTCTTAGGTGATTCGTAGCCGTGTTTGCTTGCGGAGTGCATCACAGAATCCCTCGGAAAATTCTGCGCTGGCACCAATATTTCACAGGTGAAGACCCGCGGCCCGCCGAGTTCAAAAATAGAATCCTTGGTAAGTTCTGCGCTAGCTGGCGAATACGAGTGACAATCCACGGTTCGCCATTCCAAGAGCGAGCTTTCAATTGTGACTTAGTTAATTTGGATTTTTTTAAAATAATTTGGTTAAAAAATATATCAATCAATCAGATCATTTGACCAAATAAAAAATCCAAATCAAATCAGCTTGAGCTTAGTGAAGCGGTGACCTTCTTCAGCTCTTTAATAGTTAGAAGATATGCTTCTCATTATAAGCATACAAATTTTCCTTTTCCCTACTAATGTGGGACAAAGTTCCTTTACAAAAGGAACTTAAAGGAAATTTCAAAATACTCTTCCTCAATTTATTTCCCTCCATTTTTCAATTCACACCCATCATAGCGCAATATTGACTTTATCAATGAGATAGAAAACAAAAAATAAAATGATGTTTGAAAGTTCATTTTATCCGATTACGGACGATTCCTGATTGCGAAAAGATAGATAATTCAATTTCAATAGAGATATTACTGCAGGATGTAAAGGTATTTGTATCATCTTATTAAAATTATAAATGCATTTGTTGACTACCCTCTTATGGATATAACATAAATATTAAATTTTGTAGGGAAGTCATATCCACGCAACTATGGGTAGGTATGTTATCCGTATTTCTGAAACAAAAATAAATGAGTTGAGAATATATACCATGAAAAAGAAAATTATTGGCCCAATATAAGACTTTGTTCATACTTTAACGTAGTTTTAAAAACGTGAGAGGTAAATCTTGAAGTTTATCGGTGAAAGCAATTTTAGTTGTAGTTTTTACTATATGTGTTTATATTATACTTTTAAATGATTGTTAATTGTTTTAATTGATGTATCCTCCTTTTCCATCATTAGCTTAATAGTTTTAGGCGATGATTTTCTATTTAGTAGTTCTCTTTATATTACATGTAGAGTTGTTAAACACTAAAGGCGTAATTTGTTATTAATATCCATCGTATGTTTTACCGCATTTAATATTACTTCTGGTTTTTAGGATTTCTAATGTAGTTTTGGTGATGATGCATATTCATTTGGTATTCAATACTATTTTGATAAAATGGTCCTGTTTAAAGTGGTTGTTTTAGAGCTCCAATAATAAGGTGCATAATGAAGTTTATATTGTTCATAAGATTAGAAATGATGAAGATCTTATCAAACAGTTTCGAATTCTCCCTGTGAAGATATATTTGCAGTATGTTTTAGTGTATACATATCACACGACACACTATTTATGTTGTTGGATGTTAAATTATAGATTATTGGGTACAATTGCTACTACAATAATATTATCATCTTATAGAATCCATATATCAAATGTGAATAGATCGCAGATGAAGATAAGGAGATAAATTGTTCATTATTACCCTTTCATCATTTAAAAATCACAATAGTTTTTATGTAGTTTTACTTTTGCAAACAACTCAATTATGGCGTGATGCATTTGAATTTTAAATTAGATGCTTGCTATATGAAAAAAATAATATAATTTAGTATGAGTCTTAAGAATCATACACAGAGGTGAATAGTACCAGTGAATGCATAAATAGCAGTATATCCATTAGGTTTTGATCGACTTTGTATTAATGTTTTTATCATTTTATCATTGTTTTGACATCTCTTAGTTATTCAAATTTTCAAGTGTCCAAATTAGTAATTGTCAAAGTTTATAGTTATTTTGTTTCTTCATTTTAGTTTTAACTAAGAGATGATTTATAATGGATTAACTTTTATAAGTTATTCGACAAATTTGGTAATTTTGCAAGTTCAAGTTATTCTTTCGATTTATATTTTTTATGATTTTTCTTAAATGCTATCCATGTTACATTGAATTGACAAGTGAATTACTTTGTTCTTTTGAATTGAATGAGGGCAAATTGTTCTTTTGAATTGAATTAAAAGCATGATTTGTTAAGATTTTAAATTATTTTTAATTTTTAAAAAGTATTTGACAAAGTGAAAATTACTTTAAAACGATTTAAAGAAGCAAAAATTACAGTTGGGAATTTTTTTAATTTTTTACCTTTTAAGTATTTTTACTTTAAAATATTTTTAAGCTAAATTCAAATGGCTCCAAGTCTCCTATTCCAAATAGACAGGTTTGACATCAGTTAAATTTTTGGGCAATTCGTGTGAATGCCTGTATTTAGAGGTGGTCATAGAATTTTGCCCCTCAAAATTGCTGGTCTTAATTTTATCCTTCGCAACTTTTACATAAAAATGAAATGACAATAACCAACATGATATAAACATATAGTCTAGAACACATATTAATTTTCCCATAACAAACTTCGCGTATTCTCGACGCTCTTCGCCGGCAACAACAAGCTACCTTCTTCGGCTAACTTTGCACACCGCGCATCACCGCTGCTGACAGTGTTTATTAAATTACGTCAGAAAAGATAAATATAAAAAATTTGTATTCAAAAACTAAATCACAATTAAAATATAAGAATTATTATACACCGGATCATATCTAAATGCTGCTGGTGATTATCTACAGTTGAAAATACAACATTATTGAATAAATATTAGGCGTTGTCGAGTTTCTTAACGTGATTTGATTTACCTAGATAATTAACTTTAACCACTAAATTGTGCCTTAAGATAAGTGCAACTCTTGAGTTTGTACATTGTGGCATAACTTGTAACCATACAACTTGTGGCTTTTGCGGTATGATTGCTTAATACTTTTTCTATGCATTACTAAGTGCATTTCATATCTTAGGACTTACGTCATAACTTGAGACCCACATTGTGCCTTTTGGACATGTTTTCTTTTTTCTTTTTCCAATGCAATAAGTTCCGGACATGTGTAACCTTACCCCTTGTCACCTATACGGTGTCTTTTGGCATGATTTTTTAAAATGCAATGTATGTTCATTATAAAAAATAACTTATGCCTTCCGTTATAAATTGAGCATTTGGGGCATAATTTTTTAATTCAATGCAATATATTTTTTCAAAAACTCTTGAACTTGTAGCATTAAATGCAAGCTTGTGGCATGATTTCTTAGGCTTTTTTCTGAATAAGCATTGTGCATTCTATAACTTATGCCTTATGTCATGACTTGTGACCCAGATTGTCCATTCTAGGCATGATTTGCTTTTTTTTCCCTTACGAATGCAATAAATTACAGCATCTATAACTTATGCGATTGTGACCTATGTGTGTGCCTTTTGGGAATAATTTATTTTCTCTTTTAAATGTAATATATTCATACAAAAAATAACTTATGCCTTCCATCATAACTTGAGAATTTGGGGCAAGATTTCTTTTTATAAATACAATTATTTCCAAAAACTCTTGAACTTGCGCCTTCTACAACATGGCTTTTGCGGCATGATTTCTTATGCCTTTTTCTATGAATAACTTTGTGCATTCTATAACTTACACCTCACGTATAACTTGTGACCCAGATTGTGCCTTCTTGGCACGATTTCCTTTTCTTCTTCTACGAATGCAATAAGTTGCGGCGTTTATAACTTATGCCCCTTGTAACCTATATTATGTCTTTTAGGAATAATTTTCCTACTTTTAAATGCAATATATTTTGGACAAAAAATAACATGAGCTAAGTATAGCAGTATTTGGGCAAGATTTCTTTTATAAATACAATAACTTTCCAAAAAATCTAGAAGTTGCACCTTCTTCTACAACTTGTGGCTTTTGCGGCATGATTTCTTATGCCTTTTTCTACACACGATTATTGTGCATTATAAATTAGGCATTCTTCCACAACTTGTGACTTATATTATTGCCTTTTGAGCATAATTTTTTTTATTTTAATAAACGCAATAGCTTCACTAGAAAAAACAACTTATGCCTTCTGTCATAACTTGAGCATTTGGGGCACAATTTCTTTTTTGAATGCAATAACTTTCTACCATTTTATAAGTTATGCCTTTTGACATAAATTGTGCATTTGATTTCAAAAAAATATCGAGTGTTTCTTGGCCAACTAAATCTTTTTTATGCAGGGATTTTAACTATGACAACAACTTTTATATATATAGGCCCCAAATGACAAATAGAATACAAAGTACAAGTATGTAGATCATGAGACAAAACTATTTTTTGTCAAAGATAGTGTGACCTTCGGAGTATTTAGGCGACGGATATTGGATTCATACACGAGAAGCAAACATGGTTTTGACACTAATGAGAAAACATCCAAAGGAATCATAACAAATAATGGCAGGCTTAACACTTGCATGCATTTGGTTAAAAACATCAGTCGTTTCAAAATTTCCATTTCATACTAGATTATATTACAAGTGAGGTATGGCGGCTCACATTGCGGACAAATAATAACAATATTATTTACAAGCAGAGAAAAAAGCGGAAACGAGATAGAAATTGATGCACAAGAACAAATCTACCCTACTTATAAAGAAAACAGAGATGCAATTAACACTTCTGATGAGGACTCCTTACCACACTCAGACAACTGGGGAATTTCATTAGATATTGAACATCTCACCCAACACAACACTAAAAGATGCGAAAGAATGTACATTCCAATGACATGAGTTGACATTATTAAAGAGATTCATAGTCAAGTACTTTAAGTCTTTTGCATAAAACTCAATGGAAGTTCAAATATGGACACACTCAAGGATAGTCATCAAATGTTAAAAAGACAATGAAGCGGAAGAGAGTCGAGGCGAGACAATAATTTTGACACCAAGCGCATCACTGGATGAGGTACATTTGGGAGCTGTTTAAAGGATGATGTTAAGAAGTGCATAAGTAACATTGCAATCACACGGTATCAATAGTATAGGGGGAAAAATCATGAAAAAGGAGTTTTACATAGGGTGTCTTAATAAGAGCGCATTTGATGATTCCACGGTTCAAAGTTGAATTTAGAACTTTCCAAAGTAGTTAAATTTGAAAAACACCTGCTCAATTGACTTCATCACCTCTTACATGAGGAGCGCGACATCAAGGGTCATATGTGACTACATAACAGAGATTGTACGTCACACTCAACAGGTCTCCTAAAATTAATGGAGCAAATGAGAAACGATCTGACTTGCACATTGGTTACCACAAGACATGACGTTTTATGCAACATGCTTATGATTTAATTAGAGGGAGCCCAAAAAATAACTATAAAAGATCTTTAAATACCTTCACATGATGAGGAGAGAAATCCCGAAACACACATATAAATTTAAATTGGGGCGATGATGACAAATTTTTATATTCCTTTTCGCTATGGGAATTTGTCAATTGATGTGGACATATTCCGAGACCAATAATAGTGGTGGATGCAACATTCTGAAATAGCCAAAATATCATTGCGTCTTTGTTCATAGCGATAGCAAAAGATCAAAACAACAACATATTCCCTATGTGGTATTTGGAATCGCAAACTCTAAGAACAATGAATCATATGGATGGTTCTTTAAACATATAAAAGAATTTCTAAGGTGGGATAAACTATCAATTCTCTCGGACCGCCATCCAGCTATAGCGCATGAAATAAAAGTATCCGAATTGCCATCATGGTATGCATTTACCACATGGAGAAAAACTTAAAAAATGGTTCACATACAAGAAGCAATTATCACCTTTGCTCTACAATGCAATAACTTCTGTGAGCAAATTTTATTAATTACATGTCGCAGATACAACAAATTAGCCAAAAATTTGCAAAACCACTTACCAAGATGAAGCACGTTCATTTCACACCAGCAGACGTTACAACATGCTAACAACAAATAATGTGGAGTCAATGAATGTTGTGACAAAAGTAAAGAAGTCCCGATATTGGCGTGTATAGATTACATACAACACAAATTGCAAATTGATTATCGAGAGAAGAATGGAGGTACAATAGGGCCAGATCCGATGACCTAACATGTTGGGAGAAAAGATTCTAATTAAAAAGATAATAAAGGCTTCAAGATGAAAGTAAGACTTCTTTAGCAATAATATTGTCTCGAGGAAATGAATATAATAACTATCTATTTTGTGTATATATGAGAACAACTTTTAAGATAGAACAAAAAAATATTATATTCATAACTTATCTTATTCCTTCCCCACAGGTTGAAAATGTGGCTTGTAATAAAATACGTCGTCAAAGATGAAGGATTGCAATTTAATATGGACCTAAAGAACGCCAAACATGAGTGCTTGGATTTTCAAGGCGATAATTTATCATGCACTACAACTCACTTTATTTCAAACCGGTTAAAAAAGAATGCCTAGAAAGAGACATATAAAGAAATCAATTCGGTTAGGAATGAAGACTCATGGACTATTACTTCCGGAGGAGGGGCCGTGCTCTATTCCTATTCGAGAGGAAGTCTCGGCATCTCTAGTGCCTCAGTTCGAAAAGGTGGCAATGGAGGTAGAGGTTCCGACACGAGGAGAGACTAAACCAACGACTCCGGCCTCCTCCAGGTCCTTGCACCGTCTGAATCTTCTAAGTGGCCTCGTGAAATAGGAGCTAGCACCAGTGACTCCGGTAGGCGACGATCGGGTATATAGTATGCGGCTCTTGTGGCTCCCCATATAGGTGATATTTAAGAATTTGTGATATTCTCGAGGATGATAACTAGACTAATGTGGCGGAGAGGAGCATGACTTATTCTGGAGGTTCACAAAGATGAAGCCTCCACCTTTTATAGCGTGAGGGTGAGAGGACGCCTATGAGTTCATTATTGACTGCCACGAGAGGCTCTATAAAATGGGGGCATTGGAGAAGTATGGGCGGTGTCACCTTCCAGCTGATGGGTGATGCTAAGCTCTAGTGGAGAGCATACATGGAGTGACCGATGAGGTCACCACCCAGCCGGCTGTCTTGTCACGACCCGAACATAGGCCATAGGCCGGGATCGAGACACGGTCACTGAAGGCTCCAAGTTGACCCATGGCATGAACATGATATCTGAAATCAACATAATCAGAAAGCGGAAGTCAATTAGATATAATAAAGTGGAAACGAGAATATCATAAACTTTGAATACACATAACACAAAGGTGAAACTAAATACATAGTATATGCAGAAAAGCCTCTACTACTAACGAGTTGATGGATAAGTCCCCAGCTAACTCACACTATAGTCTGAAACTGAAAACGCTAAATACAACTAAAAGAAGGGCCCTTTTAAAGATGAGGACTCACTAGTTGGAAAGTGCTATGCTCGCAAATCTAACTAATGGCCAAGGGTGAGCACGAATATCAGAGCTCGTATCATGAAGCTTGATATAGCATAGAGTATCGCGGTCAGTATGGAATGTATCGAGCATTGATGAAGGGCGTACCTATACGCCTTAGACATAATTTTGCCTTTACTATATTTTAAAGAGATATAAATTATGTAATGTTTGTATGTGTTTATGTTATATATTACATGAAAAATAGCTAACGCACATGATTAGGTGCTCGGGGGCTAAAAATGATAGATTTGGGTATATTTGAGTTCTGAATGAACTTGAAAGGAAAATGGAACAAAGTGCGGACTGCTAGCGAGGTAACGAGTCATTGTCTCAATGGACGACTTGTTCTGAGTCATATAGGAAGAGATCGGTTTTGTGAGAAGAAACAATGCACCCTAACGAGTTGAAGGCACGACTCGTTACATATGGTAACAGTCATTATGCCAGTCGTGAAGACTGGGAGGAAATTTCTGAAAAATGCACAGGGAAGAGAATGAAAGACATAACGAGTCATCAGGTGAAGTAACAACTCGTCATGAGATCTGCAGGCAATCGTCAAGTACAGCACAGGTTTTGTGATCCATAGCCACGAGGTACCTACCAATTCGTGCCCTGACCTGGCAGTCATGGGTGACCTGTCACCTTGAAGGAGTAATTGCTGAGGACAAGTACTTAATGCTGAGCTACGTTAGGAGACCCTAGAGTTGTTACTGGCCCGTTGCTGCTGGAGCTTGGATTACATTCTTAGCTAGGAAAAGGAGCTTCAAATCTCAAATCAAATCCATGAAGTAACAAAGAAGGCAAACTGCTATTATAAATACCCTTTTTATTCTTTGTAATGGGGGATTAGAAACAACAAGTTTGAGGATTAGTGTGCGAAATACGATTATGGTTTATTTTGATAAAACGACTTGAGATACTTGTTGAATTGTTCTTCCTTATTTTTGCATTATTCAAGTGAAGTTTCTTCTGATCATCATTGTAAGTATTATTTGAGCTTTTTGTCTATGAATGCTATGAATTTACTTATAATTATACGAAAGGCTAAAACCTCCTGACCCCAAGTTGTGGAGCCATGGCAAATTAACAAATATAGGGAAAAAATACTTAGTGATTCTTGAACGAGTTTATGCATGTTTGTTTTCCCTTAATTTAATTACTTCTTAATGATTTGCAAACGTTAGGGCTGCCTTATTCTTGCCACCCAGAATCAAGGAGGTAATGTAGATGGGAAAAGAGATTATGGAGATTTTAGGCTTCCAACCCTCATCTAATAAGCGAACTTGTCAGGGGAGAGCTAATCCGATATCAAGGATAGGGTTAGTCAAGCATACACCTATAGACAGACCAAGTTGCGTGGTGATAATCATCTAAATAAGGGACCGACCATTTAGGTGAAGTTAACTTACCGATATTGCATCTTTAAACATCAAAATAGATCACTAGTATAAAACTCCTTGTGGTTATGAAGTCATAGAATACTTACCTAGTTAGTTGCATTAATTTGGAATGGACCTTCACTTTCTCTCAACGACATTGTTTGTTACTTTTCTAAATTTTCCCTCCTCTTAGGAAATAATTAACAAAGTTTAACACTAGCGTTATTCTATCCTTATTATTCTGTGGGATTGACCCCAACGCTGTTGGGTTCATTTGATGTCTGACGCGTTATATATCATTACGAGGTGTAATTTGAGAGTACATCAAGTATGTAAGGTACGTAAAATCACTAATTAAGTAGTATAAATCATGCATATCACTTAAGAAACATAATCAGGTCAAAGAGAGTAAGAGGTACATGCTATTTTAAATCATGATTTGGATATGGAATGAACCAAACTGAAAATTGATAATTATAGTAAAACTAAACATTGGGTCAAACCTACTGAAAACGCAATTTCATAGTGATGAACATGCATAATTGAAATCATGAGGAAAAATGGGAGACTCGCCATATAGCAAACATTACCATGATAGAGCTTATGTGGTCAGAGCTATTACACTCAAGTGGGTAGAGCCGTCAAAGACGTGCCAGAGACTAAGGATGCTACCATTACATATCGATATCCAAGTTGAAGGACCTCGGGGGCGGGGAGCTCACAAGGGAGGTCACAAATGTCTTGAACATACCAACTTTGGCACGTAGTTGAAGCATAGGGTTAGTGACTCTTAGCCTACTCGGTGCTAGACATGCTCCCAAAAACATGCATATGCTCTCCATTATTTTTCAACGAAGCTGAACCATCATCTAAAGACGAAGTTGGCTACATGTAAGATCCATGCACATAAATCTGAAATCATAATATGAGAGCCTTGAGCTCGAACCATACCACAAGATGAAAATAGTAGGAGTCTAGACTCCAAATCCACCATGTGCAGCTAATAACATAAAATTTTAGATAATCATAAACATATGATCTGTGGTCTTGCCTATCACCATGTGCCAAACATAAGACTTGATAATTCGAAAACATGACATTGACATGGGTAATTAGAAATCATACATTTATCATATATATCTCATCATGCTTGAATATATACATCGTAGATATCAACTTTCATGACCTTTCATGGATGGGAATCATAATCTGTAAAACTTGAAAACATAATTCATAGTGAAAATCTAGTAAAAATTGCCCGTGAATCATAATTCCAGCATTGGAAGCATGCTTAGATCATATCCAAGAATTGATTCTTAGAGAATTCATGTTAGGTTGACTCGTGGTAATAAGCGTTAAAGACACAGCCAAAAACCTTCAATTTCAAAGCCCAACCACAGTCACGACTCACTCAACAAATCATGGTGCTGACCACATTTGGTGGTCACTGGGTGATTAACTAAAAACTCAAAATTTCAACCCAGGTCAAACTCCATGAGTTACTCAACGACTCGTAGTGCACACCACAGGTCACAGGACAAATTCGTCCTCTGACCTCAGTGCAGAATTTCTTTTCTCCGTTTCAACCCTCCCGGGTCTAATCTTAGGGATTTTGGGGTATTCCAATATCTCCCCTTTGGTAACATTCATGTCCTTGAATGTGGGAAACATCGCAGCAATCTCAATCCATCATACTCAAATACTGAACATACTGGTAGCAGTAAGTAACTGACTCGAATTGAACTACATAACTAGACTGAATTCCTAAATCATACATACATACATTAATATGAAAAAGCAGGGCATGAAATTTGAACATGAGCGAATAGAGTAATAGGGAGAAGCCCGATACCTCAAGCTGAAACTAAGCCGAAAGGAATAGATGCGGGTATTTGGCCATATATCTGCTTCGGCTTCGCATGTAACTCACTCAACATGCTGGTTCCTCCATAAACCTTGATTGAGGCTACTTCTTTGTTTCTTATTTTCAGTCAATATTTCCACAGAAACCTCCTCATAGCTAAGGCTATCCTTCACACCTACACTCTCCACCAGAACAACAAAAGCTGGATCACTAAACACTTCTTCAAAAGGATACATGGAAAACTGGATGAACAAAAGCTAATTCTGAGGAGCAACTCAACTCATAGGCCATCTTGCCAACACGCCTCACAATCAGGAGTAGGGGCCAACAAGGAATTAAGTTTCCCTTCTTTTCAAATCTCATCACTCCTTCATGGAGATACCTTCAAGAAACACCCGTGTCAAGCTCCAAACTCAAGTTCTCTCCCTCCTCACATCCCACGTAGGACTTTTTCACGAATGGAGGCTGTTTTCAACCTTTCTCTTATAAGCTGAACTTTCTCCAAAGCCTTATGAACCGAATCTGGTCCTATCTAAGTAGCCTCTTCAACATCAAAAAAACCAATAGGTGATCCTACCTCCGCCCATAAAGAGCCTCAAATGAGTCATCACAGATCTTTGAGCGATAAATTTGTTATAAACTCAATGAAAGGAAAATGGTAATCCCAACGATCCTTGAAATCAATCACACATTCTCTCAACATATCATCGAGAGTTTGAATGGTGCTCGGCACGACCATCTGTAAATGAGTGAAATTTTGTGCTAAGCTTGACTTGATGCCAAGTCCTTCTAAAATGATCTCTGAAGCTAGGAGGTAAACAAAGTACCTCTATTTGATATGATGGACAATGGAACTCCATGAAGTCAAACAAATTCCCGAATATACAATTTTACATAATCCTCCACTGAATCAGTAGTTTTGACCACTAGGAAATGAGCTGCCTTAGTCAGCATGTCTCTGACCACCCCAAATAGGGAGTCATGCGTCGGCGAGTGCGAGGCAGCCATGTGAGGAAGTCCATATTAATCTCCTCACATTTCAGAAGTAGGGATACTATTATCTTGAAGTAAACCTCTAGGTCTTTGATGTTCCACTTTTACCTATTGATAATTTGGGCACTTAGCCTGGGGAATTTTGCTATGTTCCTCTTCATGCCACTCCACCAATAAACTTTCCGTAGATCAAAGGTACATCTTGGTGGCACCTGGATATATAGAGTATTTGGAACCATGGACCTCGTGCATCATCCGATCTCTCAAGTCATCAACATTCGGTACACACAAACGACCCTGATATCGAAGCACACCATCTCCCCCTTGGGAGAAGACTTCTACCTTCTGATTTTGAAAGGCTTCCTTTAACTTTGCAAATATAATCCTTGTCTTGTCTAGCTTTTACTCTGTCATTAAGAGTGATTCCTGACCCATTCTGCACGATGGCACCTCCATCTGTCGAGTCAACAAGATGGACTCCTAGCCATGCAAGCCGATGCACATTCTTCACCAACTCTTTCTCTCTCATCTACATGGGGACACACTCTCCATAGAATGCACCGCTAAGAGCGTCTTCCACCATATTTACCTTGCAGGATGATATAGGACACTCATATCATAATCTTTAAGAAGTTCCAACCATCTCTTCTAACGTAGATTTATATCCTTATGTGTAAACACGTATTGTAGGCCCTTGTGGTCCGTGAACACATCTATATGGACCCCTCTGGATAATGTCTCCAATCTTCCGACCAAATACTACCATTGCCAACTCGAGGTCGTGAGTCAGATAGTTCTTTCATGGACTTTCAGCTGCCTGGAAGCTATAGGCTATAACTTTACCGTGGTGCATGAGTACACAACCAAGGCCAATCCTCCCGAGCGTCACGGTATACCACAAACTATCGGTGTCCTCGAGTAGGTAGAACACTAGTCTTGAGGTGAGTCAGTGCACAACTCTTGAAAACTCTTCTCACAAGCCCTTAACCATTGAAACTTCACCTTCTTCCTGAGTCATGTCTTAGTCAATGGGGCTGCAATCGATAAAATCCCTCAACAAATCTTGAGTGGCCTATCTTGCTAGGCCAAGAAGCTCTGATTTCTGAAGGACTCATCAGTGAGCCAATTTTCTAGGTCAATTTAGTTAATGGGGCTACAATGGATGAAAACTAAAAAAAGAGGGCTCAGCCATATGAAGGAAATTTCTAAGCTTTTCATCAAATTATCTTGGGTCAAACTCCATCCAAACACAAATTCATCTTGGATATTGAGTTCTAGGACTACGCGAAACATCCCTGAGTTATTTCTTGGAAATTCGCTTGGTGTACCATAACACTGCCAATTAAAAAAAGGTTGTCTAAAATTACTCCAAATTGGGTTCTAAGCTGCCATAAGAAAAAGGTAAGCATTTCTCCCTTCTAAACTCTTGAGAAATTGCTTGAGTTTTGAGTCGAGTTAGCGGAGTTGAATTATAGTTATTATTATTAAAAGATATTGTTTTTTTCAAGTCTTAATACTGAAAATAGCCCTATTCTCTCAGCATAAGGGCTATAATTGAGTGGAACCGACTACGGTTAAATTAATTGGATAGACAAGAATCGACATTCGAGGTATAATAGTCTAATTCCCTTCGGCAAGTCACTCCTGTTGTTTAGCTGATACATTCAATACCCTATAGTAGCCTGTGCCTATTAGTATTGTGGTTAGTTTTCATGAGTAAAATGAGGGTATATTATAGTATTCTCGGTGGGAGGTTTAAATCCAGTTTTGGTGTACGCTAGAGGTGACGTAGGAGCTTCCTATTCAGTTTTTACTAATTAAAAAGATTAATAGGCGTCTTGTTACCACCTCGAGGCGACAAAGGACTGAAAATTGGCTGTTGGCATATATTGCTAAACTAAGTAGTACGAGTGTAGTTGGCGATACGGTATATAGTTCACGCGGATACGGTTATAGGAGCCCAAATGGCTCGAGATATGAATTCTGAGGAGCCCATATGGATCAAATATAATTAAGGAGCCCCGAATGACTCAGGCGAGATGCAGGAGCCTACCAGGCTCCAGATGCATCTTTAGAGACCAGTATACATGATTCCTGATGCTACAAACTATAGTAGTTCGAGATAAGAGGTGTGCATTGTTTGTACTTATAGGGGCTTGTGGGGCCCGGTAGATTTTCTGTGTTGGTTGTACCTTCCGGGCTTATAGGCCCCCAATGAGTTCTTGTTTGTACATATACCTTGGTTGTATTTCGGTGTGAGGAGTTATTCAAGTTAAATTCTTACCCTCTCTATTGATTACTTTCGATTCTTCTATTAACTTTATTCAACTTTCATTCTTGCTTTACATATTCGGGTACATATTATGCGCGTCATCTTTGAAGACCTTGCATTACTTGCCTCACAGTGCGGATAGATGAAACATTCGGGACACTGTTTGCCAGTCAAAGTTACTTAGTTGATCATCTCCTTTCTCAGGAGTTGATAGTTAGAAGGTTTATTATTTTTGTTGTATAACTTTTGGGTAGAATTAGGGGCTGTACAGACCATTATTCCTCTTAGTGGCTTGCGGGATACCATTTCTCCATTGTTAGTTGTTGTTGGCGTATAGGGACTACTTATGATATTTTGCGTGTTGGCCGTTAGGGACTAGTTTAAGCGGTTGATTAGCATCATATCGGCTTTAGTATGAATATGATCGTCTGTTTTCATTTTATTTATAACTAGAATCATATTAGATCTTGTCAGCCCGCATAGGATCCTCTCTTATCGCCTTGTTTGTTGGATTAGCTTCTTTTCTTTAGGTCTTTGTGTGGCCTTCTCGGCCTTTGAGTTACTAAGCACCGGAGGGTGCGTGCCTGTCGGGTTAGCCGAGTCCCAATGTGGCACTAGGTGCCAGTCATACCCCAATTCGGGCATGACAACTTGGTATCAAGTCGGTCGTATCCCGAGTACGCAAATTTGTGTCTAGTAGAGTCTTGTCTAAGGGTGTGTTGTGCACCACATTTTATAGAAAGGAGGCTACGAGGCATAATAATGTCAAGTTTACCCTCCTTTCTCCCTCGGAGTCATGCTATAGAGTTGTGTTGTATAGGGTAACTCCACAGGCTTACGTTGTCTTCTTATATACGAGAGAAAAATGTCTAACACATGACAAACCACGATTAGGTGGGAGTTGGACACGACAATGGGGGAGGGAACAAGTAGGGAGCCCCGAGTCGGCCCGATCTGAGGCGATAGGAGACTCCACCTAGTCTCCCAGCATTCTCCATCATGCCAAAAGGAACCTCTAGGGGCGGCGGTATACCAGTACCACCCCGACCATCCACATTGCCCATCGAATTAGAAATTAGGAGCATAGTTTAAATGTTGGTTCGGATGATGGCTGTCGGCGTCAACCTCAGCTAGTAGTTCCAGCTGTTGCTGAGCCCATTGAGGGCCACAGGTTCGAGAATTGCGTTCCTTGCTTTGAGTCCTCTGCGGTTTACAGAAATAGATCATAGAAGCCCTCGGGCTTCATAGACCATCTATAGAGGATATCCCGAGGGTTATGCATGCTTTCTCGAAAAAATCCAGTGGAATTAGCAGTGTTCCGATTACGAGAGATAGCATCTTTGTATTATGAGTTAGGAAAGGAGTCCAAGGTAGAGATGAACCCACACTACATGGCTAGCTTCTCTAAAGCCTTTATAGATCATATTTTCCCCCATAGATCCAGCCGGGCTAGAGTAGAGATATTAAGGAGTTGTCCGACTAGACACCGGGGTGATCGGGACCGAGAAGAATAGGTCTCGCGAGGTTAAGTACTCCGGCTACCTTTGAAGCACGCGGCCCTCTGCTCCATCCGAGTAGAGGCGGGGTATATCGAATCTAGTTCGAGGTAGTGGTCGGGATCGCACTTATGCTTTCTCACGAGATGGCAGGTGTGAGCCGTCACCGGATGTTGTAGCCAGGTATCTTTGGATGTCTATTCTCACTCGGTTTATTCTACGATAGGTCTAAGTTCTACTTTGTCTTATGTTACTCCATTAGTAGCCTAGAAGTTTGGGATAACACCAGAATTGCTTCACTTGGAAGCCTTTTAGTGTCTACACCCGTCGGTGACTCTATTGTTGCTAAGAGAATTTAATGGAGTTGTATCATAGAGATTGTTGGTCGCCGGACCTTAGAAGATTTAGTGGAGATGGAAATCATTGATTATGATATGATTATGGGTATGGATTGACTAGCACCATGTTACTCCAATGTAAGTGTTGGACGAGAACCGTCAATTTCACTTTCTAGGGAGGTAGTGCGAGAATGGAAAGCACAATGTAGCCTGCCAAAGGGTAGGTTCATATCCTATCTTCGGGCAAGAAAGTTGATAGCGAAGGGATGTATTTATCATATTGTTAGTGTTCGGGATTTGCAAGCAAAATCTTCGACTCTTGATCCATTCCAAGGTTAGTGAGTTTCTAGATGTGTTCCCGATTGAGCTTCCTGGTATTCCCTAGAGCATGAGATCGATTTCTCTATCAATTTGCTACCAAGTACCCAACCTATATCCATGCCTCCATATTGAATGGCTCGGCCAATTAAAGAAATTTGAAGAAGCAGGTTGAAAGACTTGTTAGATAAGGGTTTACTTGAGACCTAGTACTTATTTGTGAGATGCGTCAGTTCTATTTAAGAAGAAAGGTGGCTCCTTATGGATGTGTATGTATTATCGACAGTTTTGAATAGTTGTGTAATAACAAACATATCTTCAAGATGAAGATGATTTGTTGGAGATGTTTCAAGGAGAAATATTCTCTAAGGATCAGGCTTAGTCAGTACCATCAGTGCGAGTTCGGGAAGATATCCAGATGGCTTTTAAGATTAGGTGTGGTCATTTTGAATTCCTAGTTGTCCTTCGTGTTGACAAATGCCCCAGTAGTGTTCATGTATTGATGAACGGTATCTTCGGAACCCATACTTAGATCTGTTTATGATAGTGTTCATTGATGATATTTTTGGTATGTTCCCTCTCGGGCTAAACATAGAAATCACTTGTGAACAGTACTTCAGATCCTCAGAGACCGGCAGTCATATGCGAAGTTCTCGAAATGTGAGTGTTGATTGAATTCCGTAGCCTTCTTGGGTCATATTTTATCTGATACAAGCATCTAGGTTGACTCACGAGAAAATCGAGCGGTTAATACATGGCCTAGACCTACAACTCCAATAGAGTTAAGTAGCTTCACGGGGTTAGTCGGGTATTACGGAAGGTTCGTGGAAGGATTTTATGCCCTATCAGTGCCATTGACCAGATTGACTTAGAAAGTAGACAAATTCCACTGGACTGAGGCACGTGTGGGGATTTCTAGGAGCTGAAAAATGAATTGACATTTGCACCGGTATTGGCCTTACCGGAGGTTGAGAGGGCTATGATGTATTGTGACGCTTCGGGCATTGGGTTAAGGTGTGTTCTGATGCCCAGCACAACAAGGTGATTACTTATGCTTCGAGGCATCTAAGGAAACACGAAAAGAACTACCCTACCCATGATTTAGAATTAGCTACGATGGATTTCATGCCCAAAATATGGAGGCACATTATTTGTATAGGTACTGCGTGGATATTTTACCGATCATAAAAAGCCTCCAATATATCTTCACATGAAGAGAGTTGAATTTGTGGCAGCGTCGTTGGTTTGAATTTGAAAGACTCGACGTAAGCATCAAAGTACCATCTAGAGGCTAATATGACCTTGGCCGCGAGATCCGTGGGCATTTTAGCATATTTAAGGCTAGAACAACGAGTAGCTCAAGGTTTGCCTGAGGTTAGCCGGTTTAGCGGTCAGGTAGTAGATTGAAGGATAATGGGGTGATTCAAAATCGGCGGTATCATCCTTAGTTCTAGAGGTAAGGTGAGTATGAAGACCTTAAGCTATTACAACTCAGAGACAAGGTCAGGTGAATTATCGGCCTTGATTTACTTGAGATGGGGTCTTGAGATTGGAGTCGACTCTATGTTCCGGAATATTAGGGCTCCACAAGTAGAGATCATGGCGATGTACATTATTCTTGTTACTCTCTTCATCTAGGTTCGATGAAGATGTATCATGATATAAAGGAAATATCTTTGGTGTCACGGAATGAAGAAAGGTGTGGCAGCATTTGTAGCATAGTGTCCTAATTGTTGTGGTAAAAAAATTTGAACATGAAACACAATGAGGTGACTCGAGGCCAGTACCTATGTGGAAATGGGGAGGCATTTATTATGGACTTTGTGGGATTACCTCGCACCGAGATGCGAGATTTACTCTATTTAGGTTATTGTTGACAAGTTGACAAAATCAACCCACTTATTGCTAGTCCGAACTAAATTTTAGCTAAAGACTATGTCTTTGAGTTGTATATCAAGGAGATGGTCAGAGCTACATGGTGTTACAACATCAATTATTTACGATAGAGACACAATTCATAGCTAGATTTTGTGGAGTCATTTAAAAAAGAAGTTCTAGGGATGCGGGTTAATTTGAGTACAAGCTTTCCATCCCTAGACGGACATTCAAGTAGAGTGCACCTTTCAAACTCTTGAGGATATGGTACAGGCATGTGTGCTAGACTTTGGAGGGAGTTAGAACGAGCATCTACCTTATCGAGGTTTGCATGCAATACTTAGGTTATCATTACGCTATTCCAGATGGCCCTTTATGAAGCTTTATATGGGCAGAAATGTAGGTCCCATAGGATGGTTCCGAAGTAGGGAGGCAAGGTTGATCGGACTTGATATGATCCATCAATCGGAAGAAAAATTAGAAACTTATCATAGAACGCTTGCGCCGGCGGTTGTAGAGAAGTCCTACTCTGATGTCAGGTGTGAGACTTGTATTTGATGTAGATGATTGGGTGTTTCTTAAGTTTGCCTTTGAAGGGGCGTGATGAGATTTGAAAAGAAGACTTTGCCCTAGGTTCATTGATTAGTATCGAATCCTACAAAGGATAGGCAGTGGGGTATGAGTTAGAACTACCTTGGGCTAGAATCTGTCCATCTGGTCTTCCACATATCAATGTTACAGAAATATGTAGGAGACCCATCTCGGGTTGTTCCAGTCGAGGGCATTCAAGTTATTGAAGAGTTGTCCTATAAATAGACTCCAGGTTGCCATCTTTTAGATCGGCAAATTAGTAGATTGAACTAAAGATGCAACCTCTGTTAAAGTTTAGTGGAGGGCAGAAATGTAGAAGAGATGACTTGAGAAGCCGAGGATGACGTAAGGGTCGATAACTCCTCACTTATTCGGACCTGATCGAATTATATAGTAGAGTGAGGATTTTCAAATGTTACTCTATTGCTTATATTACTAATCTTGCTTGATTGTTCATTTCTGTGTTGTGGAGTAATTGTTTATAGCGTCCTGTAAGGTGATCTTGGGCATAATTGCATGCCCAAGTGCTACTTTATAACTCAATTTAGTCTTGTTTATCTCTTATTTATATACATTCTCATGTGATTTTATGTAAATGTGAATATACTAACCAACATGATTAGTCCTATTTTTTGAAGGTTAATAATGCATTTGAGGAACTAATTCATGATTTGGTGAAGTGGAGGAATGGAATCAAGAGCAAGGTGAGGTGTAACGAAAACATGCAATAAGCATGCCTTGCGTGATAGGGGCCGTGGCACTTGTTGCCAACGCGACAACACTTGGCCGAAAATTGCATTTTGGCACATTTCGGTGGTACGCGTTACCTCCGTGTCACGGAGGTCAGTGAGCGTTCAGCTCCGTGACGTTGCTGTTCCACCCTGGAGCCGGTGCATTTTTCAAACATAGTATAAATTGAACCTTAAGCTTAAAATCATTTGACACGGGATTTTATGGAAAAGCTGAAGGAGTGCGAAGGAGACTTGAAGAACTCTATTGGGTTCATATTTTCTTGTTTTCTTTTCATCTATTCTTGCTTAAGTATATTACTCTAAACAACGTTTCTTGTAAAATTATACGAACATGAGTGGCTAATTACCCATCTAGGAGTTGAAGCCACAAGATATAATTGTGATTTTGCGATTTGTTTTGAGATAGTTAAATTGTTGTTTTGTCTTGTTCTGATTGTTGGTTGTTTTTATGGATTGATCACCGCCAAAAACATATATATTTATCTTGGGCAATAGCTTGAGAAAGCATTACCTAGATCAGACGTGAGAATGTGGGGAGCATGTTTGTATCTCGCGATATAATCTTGTTTCAGGATAGAAATATACATAACACCTTGCTTGGTTGGCGTAAGCAGAGGTATTAAGAGACCAACTTAGGATTATCACATCAACACTTTCGAAGAAGTAGTTGTGAGACAAGGATTAAATTAAATGGTTAGACCTGCGAAAGTCCCTAATCGTTCCCCGTAAGCCACAACGCAATTGATTGCCCGCGAACTAGAAATTAGCATCCTCGCTCTGACTGATACCTTGAGGCTAGTTTGCCGTGATTTGAAACTCAGACCATGAACATGCAATCCTAATTATGTGAAACAAAAATTGATAGTTCCATGCTTAAACAATGTAAATGTTAGTATCACATGATTATCTGGTTTCAACTTTATGTTGCTCCTAAGTAATTTAAGAATATTTCGTTGACCATATTTAGACTTAATTAAGTCCTTCTCATCGAAAACCTCTAGAATCAACACTTGCGAAAGTTAATATCATTTGAACTTGATAGTTAGCTGAATTAGTCCGGTCTGTGGGTTAGGCATTCCGGTTCTTAAAGGGCCCTTTGTATTACTTGTACAACCCGTACACTTGCGACTCATAAGTTTGCCAGCCTTAATTGCCGAAAATCGGCTAAGTTTAGTGAATTTATCTGTTGTTGTGTGATTTTAAATTTCCTTAAGTGTTGAAAAATATATTTTTTTTCTTCATTAATTTTAGATTTATTTTAGTTTTAGTTTTTAATATTACACCTTTCTTAACATGACATCATGGAATATAAATGGGTTAAATGGTGGATACTCTTACTTTGATGAGTCTTGTCTAAATTACGAGAGCACCCCACTTGTGGCAACGAGTGTAACACGTGCAATATATGTGGTGAGTGAGATGACCATTGGGATAGGTTGTCCGAATGCATACTCCCATCCCCAAGCCCCTACTATGATCCTTCTGTTGTTTTGCTGAACTCAGACATGATGAATGAGGACTTGGGACGCCAAGCTCGAATAGAAGACATGCTAAAGCAGGATGATTGACGAACGAAGCGTGAAGGAGCGATAGCGGCATTGAGAATCGGCAAGAAGAGAATGCAAGAGCTCTAGAAAGGATGAGCGTTAAATTCACGGAGATGATTTCTGAATCTGAGGCTTGTGATAAATTGCAGGTAACAGTTGTAGGCGATATTAAAGAGGAACTACAAAGGGAAGCCAAAGGGTGAATTTTTGGATGAAGCGAGCAATTAGAATCTCTTGGTTGTCCCGTGATGGGCTCACACTTGTGAATTTATGCACTGAAGAAGAGATGGAAACCATACCCCATTTGTCATTAATGGAGAGATGAATGTTGATGCGGAGAAGGTGTATACAAGTAAGGAGGTGTCTGATACGGTTTAGTCGAGGTGTAGTGGACGGTTTCGAGGCATTTTTCGACATTGAGTTTGGGTGACGACATAAAGTAGAAGTCTTCCAAGCTTATAGAGGAATGTCCACAGAGGAGGACCAAGCCTCGTATATTTTGGAATTTGCTTATTTCAGTAGAGCAAAATGACTTCACTTACTTAAGGACGATAAGCGTCAGGGCGACATCATTTGTGGTCTTGCAATTTCTCACCACCACCCCTAGAGCTACAAAAGGAAATTAGAGAAGAAATTAGGGGTGAGATCATATCCTCAAGGTGGAGGAAAAGTTGTGAAACTTGACACGTCGTGTGGCCATTAAAAATTAAGCGGTACTTAGGAGAGCAACCCAAAAAGGTACCATGGAGCACCATTTTGGTACTCTTGCATTTGGTGTTGATTTTTATTTATTTTTCATCTTGTGTGTTTTGGTGGAAAGTTGAAGCAGATGGAGGAAGTCTGAGTACCCGTGTAGGAGGAAGCTAACAAGCATGGAAGAGAAAAGTGTGGGAACCATTACCCTTTGTGTAAAATTGAAGAAAAGCATGCTATTAGCTAGGCTTAAAGGCCTCGGGAGTATTTCTCACCCTCTTTAAATGTTAATTTGATGTTATGAGGACATAACATGATTCAGAATGTTAGGGTGGAAATTTCAAAGGAAATTTCAAAGTTTGTGTGCTTAACGTTTTTGAGTGAATGTAATGCTTGTGAGAATTGTGAGAATTTTGAAAATTTTTTGTGAGTCAAGCATGAATTCATCACCCATTGGTTTTTTTCTTTTCGGTTCTTTGAACTGAAGAATAATTTTTTCTTCTTTTCTGTATATAATGTTTTATTCATATTGCAAGGGACGTTAGGCGATGGATGGATGGCGACCATGGAAAAATTAGTCAATAGGTTTTGGTTTTGAACCGTAGCTAATTGATGCACTATTCTTGTTATGTGCTATAAATGATTGTAAGATGCAAGTATGTTTAGTGTTGAAACATGCAAGTGGTATACCTATGTTTGAGACACCTACGCTCTTGAATTTGACTCGATATGATTAAGCTTAATATTTGAATTCTTGTGATTAGATGAGTTAAAAAAATCTGTTGAGTATGTCTTGAATTAGCATGTGCCATGAGTGTAAGGTTTTTGATTATTCTAGCATGCTATTGTGGAGTGTCTAGAACTTGCACAATTGGTTTATAAATGAAATGAAGGATGTAGAGTGTAGAAATGGTTAGGCATTTCTTTGAATGAGCCAAATATTTAATCCTTGCCTTACAGCAGATATTAATTGAATCCAGTTAGCCCCATTGAACGCAATTCTATTCTTTGATAGCTACAACATAAGCTTAATCCTTTCATTTAATTAGCCTTTAATTTGATACAAAACTCCTAAAAGCTTAAGTGAAAAAAATTCCAAGGAGTGAAGGAGTGAGAAATGTGAAAAAGAAGGAAAAGTAGAAGTTGTGAAAGTTGAGAAAGGACAAAGGGTGCACTTGTGTAAAATGGTTGATTATTAGTAGGGAATAAGAAAATAAATGAATAAAAAAATTTGCTTAAGTACTCTTACTACAAAAATTTGAGTGTGCTTAAAGAAATGGGAACAAGAAGAGAAAATTCAAAGATTGAAAGAATGAGGAGGAAGTAGAAAAGAGATGTCATAATGAATGTTGGATGTATTAAAAGCACTTGGGGAGATAGTCACTGTGCAGCCGAGAATAGTACCTACCCCGTCCCTTAGCTTACATTACAACCCATTAAGTCTTGAACTTACTATAAATCCTTAAATTAGTGGAGTAAAACACTAAGGAAAGCTTATGAGTCATTACATGATGCATGTGAATTCTTTGTGAGAGCGGCGTATTTTTATTCATATACCCATGCATGGTATATTTGAAAATTCATGAGTTAAATGGGTAACTCTCTTGTTGTGAGCACATGTTTAATGAAGGATAGAATTCATGTTGGATTTCTTGATCAGTTGATTTGCATGAGTTTGTTGAGTCAATTCTTGAGGTTAGGAAGTCCTAACATGGTTACTTAATTTTAAGGAATAAAACTTGCATGCTCTATTTGTAACTTGCTATCTTACATAATCATTAGAGCCGTAGCTTGAATTATCTTGCTAAATTAGTTGTGTGTGAGTCTTCATGTGCATGGGATGCTTAGTTTATTCGAGGACGAACAAGACTTTAAGTGTGGGGTTGTGATCTTGGGCATAATTGCATGCCCAAAGTGCTGCTATAACTCAATTTAGCTTGTTTATCTACTTATTTATATACATTCTCATGTGATTTTATATAAATGTGGTATATACTAACCAACATGATTAGTCCTATTTTTTGAAGGTTAATAATACATTTGAGGAACTAATTCATGATTTGGTGAAGTGGAGGAATGAACAAGAACAAAAGGTGAAATTCAACGCTTATGCTTTCTGCTACTATAGTAAGAACCTTAACACACTCTGTCACAGCAGTTAGCAAAGATTACCTGGCATTCCAGGGCAAGAGACCACAGCGTTACCTGCATTGTCACGGAGGTAAATTAGGGCAGTCGGCTGCACGGCATGTTCTTTGTTCCACCACCGGCCAAATTTTGCCTTTTTTCAGCATAGTATAAATTGAACCCTTAGCTTCTAAAATCATTTGACTTTTGATTGTTTCTGGAAAAACTGAAGGAGGTGCGAAGGAGGACTTGAAGAACTCCTATTGGGTTCATATTTTCTTGGTTTCTTTCATCTATTCTGTAAGTATATTACTCTAAACAACGTTTTCTTGTAATTATACGAACATGAGTCTTCAGAACCCTTCCTCTAAGGTTGAAGCCACAAGATATGATTGTGATTTTGTGATTTGTTTTGGAATTAAGTTATTGATTTTATTTTTTAATTTCAAAATTCATCAATGTAAATATATGGTATTTTTTTAAAAAATCATTATTCAATTTGGGTGATAGCTTGAGAAAGCATTACCTAGGTCGGAACGAGAATGTGAGGAGCATGTTTGTATCTCGCGATATAATCTTGTTTCAGGATAGAAATATACCTAACACAGGGCGTTCAGCTCCGTGACACGTTGCTGTTCCACCACAGGCCAAATTTTGCATTTTTTCAGCATAGTATAAATTGAACCCTTAGCTTCTAAAATCATTGAACACGGGATTTTCTGGAAAAACTGAAGGAGGCGCGAAGGAGACTTGAAGAACTCCTATTGGGTTCATATTTTCTTGGTTTCTTTTCATCTATTCTTTTAAGTATATTACTCTAAACAACGTTTTCTTGTAATTATACGAACATGAGTGTCTAGAACCCTTCCTCTAGGGTTGAAGCCACAAGATATGATTGTGATTTTGCAATTTGTTTTGGATTTAAGTTATTGATTGTTGTTTTGTCTTACATTCTGGATTGTTGGTTGTTTTTATGATTGATCACCATAAAAACATATATGTTAGCTTATGCTTTTGGGCAATGGCTTGAGAAAGCATTACCTGAGTCAGGACTTGCTTGAAGATGTGAGGAGCATGTTTGTATCTCGCGTATATAATCTCATTCGGGATAAATATACTAACAACTTGCTTGGATTTGACAAGCGGGGGTGATAGAGACCAACTTGGGATTATCACATCACCACTCGAAGAGTAGTTGTGAGGCTAAGTTGAGTTAAATAGTTAGACCTTTGAAAGTCTAATCGTTTCCGTAAACCACAACATAGTTGATTGCCCGCAGACTAGAGTGGCATCACCGGCTCTGTGATGCGGCGAGGCTGGTTGCCGTGTTTAAGAATCGAGCAGACCCTAAACATGCAATTCCAGTTATGTGAAATAACAATTGATAGTTCCATGCTTAACCCATTTACAAATCATAGTATCACATAAATTATACGTTTAACTCTATGTTGCTCTATAGGGTAATTTCAGAATATTTCGTTGACCAAAACTAGACTTAATTATATTCTAATTATGTGAAATAACAATTGATAGTTCCATGCTTAACCCATTGCAAATCATAGTATCACATGATTATCTGGTTTTAACTCTATGTTGCTCCTAGGGTAATTTCAGAATATTTCGTTGACCAAAACTAGACTTAATTATTTTCTCTCGAAAACTTCTATAACCAACATTTTAGGTATTTAAGATCACACTTGTAATGGATACTTAGAGGAATGGGTCCAGTCCTTGTGGGTTCGACATTTCGGTTCTTAAAAAGAGCCACTATATTACTTGCACGACTCGTACACTTGCAGACGCGCTAATGCGGGAGCGAACAACTACGTCCTTGAATAAAATTGGCCGAAAGAAATCAGGCTGGAGCACTTTATGAGCAGTGCGCTCTCCTCCATGATGACCGCCATACGGCGAGGAATGACATCTTCTCAACACCTCTGCTACCTGACTCTCTGGAATGCACCATCTCATCACTTATCTGGCCCTTGCTTGAATAGATATGGTTCATCCCACATATAGAACCGCGACTCATGCTTTAGCTTCTTTCTTTGTTGAGCGGTGGCTTCTGGTGGGTACACTCCACTTACTATCAAATTCACTTTGTCTGCATACCAAGGAAGTTCCTCCATACTCAGTGCCAAGAGTTGCTCATCAGGGAACTCTTCTCGGATGTGCCCAATATCACTCACGTCTGACCTGTCCTGTAGTCATGATAGATGATCTACTACCTGATTTTCGCTGCCCTTCCTGTCGCGAATTTCCAAGTCAAACTCCTGCAGCAATAATACCCACCGAATCAACCTGGTCTTAGCATCCTTCTTGTTGAATAGGTAACGGATGGCCGCATGATCTATGTATACCACCACTTTTTTCCCAACCAGATAAGACTTGAATTTATCAAATGCATAAACAAGCGCCAACATCTCCTTTTCTATGATAGTATAATTCGCCTGAGCAACATCCAGTGTTTTTCTAGCATAGTATATGGAGTGAAAATTCTTTTCTCTCCTCTGTCACAATACTGCACCCACATCCACATCACTAGCATCACACATCAGGTCAAACGGGCGTTCCCAGTCAAGAGCAATGAGAATGGGTGCTTCCACCAGCTTCTTATTCAGCTCCTCAAAAGATTCAACACATTCTGCCCCAAACTCAAACTTCATATCTTTTTCCAGTAGTCGACACATCGGTATGGAGATCTTTGAGAATTCCTGAATGAACCGTCCATAAAACCCAACATGGCCTAAGAAACAGTGGACACCCTTTACAGACACTGGTTGTGGAAACTTCTCAATCACTTCTACCTTGGCAAAATCAACCTCCAAGCCCCTTTGTGACACTTTGTGGCCAAGGAAAATGCCTTCCTTGATTAGAAAGTGATACTTCTCCCAATCCAATACCAGGTTTGTATCTTTACACCTAGCCAAGACCATGTTTAGATTCTACAAACATACAGCAAATGAGTTACCAAAAATAGAGAAATCATCCATAAATAACTCAACATAGTCTTCCACCATGTCATGAAATATAGCCATCATGCATCGTTGGAAGGTGGTTGGTGCATTGCATAACCTAAAGGGCATATGCTTGAAGGCGTATGTCCCATAAGGACAGGTAAATGTGGCCTTCTCCTAATCTTCTGGGGCTATGACTATTTGGTTATAGTCAGAATAGCCGTCCAGAAAGCAATAATACTCCTGGCCTGCAAGTCTGTCCAACATCTGGTCGATGAATGGTATGGGATAGTGAACTTTCTGGGTGGCCTTATTTGATTACCTATAATCCATGTAAATCCTCCAACTTGTGACCGTGCGAGTGGGAATCAACTCATTCTTCTCATTAGTGACAACTATCTTGCCCCCTTTCTTTGGGACACACTAACGGGGCTGACCCACTCATTGTCAGAGATAGGATATACCACTCCTGTATCTAGCGACATAATCACCTCCTTCCTCACTACATCTTTCATCACTGGGTTCAACCTCCTTTGATGTTGTACAATTAGCTATCCTTCCTCCATTAATATCTTATGCATGTAGAAAGCCGTATTGATTCCACGGATGTCTGACATTTGCCATCCTATGCCTTTCTTTATCCTTTTCAGAAACACTAATGCTTCTTGAACCTGTGCATCTGTTAGTCCTGATGAAATAATGACCAGAAATGTGTTAGCTTCTCCCAAAAATACATACTGAAGGTGTGGAGGCAATGCTTTCAGCTCCATTTTGGGGGCCTCCTCAATTGATGGCTTGGGTGGAGGCTCTAAGAACCTTTGGAGGGATTCGAACTCCTGCTTTCGGAAGAACATTTTGTCCTCATCCAAAGCTTACACCATTTTATAAGTTGCGACATCCCCGAACAGATCATGTCCACCAATGTTCTTTCTAAGTGATCATTTGGGCTAATAAGCTGAAGCGCGAACTCTTGGTCAATAACAGTAATGACTGACAACTCTTCATAAATAGCAAGTAGCTTCAGGGCTTTGTAGACATCAAATACTTCCACCTTATCATGAGCTCTCGTTGTTAGCTTCCTCGCAGCTACATCTATTAGAGCTCGTCCAGTTTCCAAAAAGGGACGTCCCAAAATAAATGGGACTTCCGTGTCTGGCTCAAAGTTAAAGATTATGAAATCTACCAGAAAAATAAGGGAGCCCACTTGCTCTAGCACATCTTCCATAATTCCATCTGGCCTCGCCAATGAGTGATCAGCTAGCTGCAAAATCACAGTGGTGGGTCTTGGACTACCCAAACCCAACTTCTTGAATACAGAGGTGGGCATCAAGTTAATGCTCGCTCCTAGATCACATAAACCATGGGCTCTAATGGACTGCCCAATAGTGATATGTATAGTAAAACTTCCCAGATCTTTTAGCTTTGTAGGCAATCTATTCTGTATCCAAGAAGTGCACTCCTCAGTAAGTGCAACTGTGGCATATTCCGTCAGTCTACTCTTGTTTGCCATAATATCCTTTATGTATCTAGCATACTTAGGAATACCCTGCAAAACATCCATCAAAGGAAGATTAATGTGTACCTGCTTCAATACTTCCATAAATTTTTGAAAGCATGCTTCTTCCTTATGCTTCCTCAATCTCTGAGGGAATGGGGGTGGTGGCGGTGACTTATTAATTTCTGTCGACTTTCCACTCCCCACTTCCTTATCATTATCTTCACCCTCCTCTATTGTTTTAGCTTTGTGTGTTGGCTTTTGTGGCACCAACTCATTCAGTTGTTTTCAACTCCTGGTGGTGACAGCCTTTACCTGCTTGCGGTTGGTGTTTGTATCACTTGGCAACCCACCCCGAGGTCGAGTATTCTGTGCTCCAGCTAGCTGTACAAGCTGAATCTCTAAAGCCTTTATAGCCAACTGTTGATTTTTCATGCCAGTTGTCAATTTCACCTGGTAAACTGCCATCTGAGCTTGGTTGGATATAATGGTCTTCAAAATATCCTAAATATTGCTAGACGGAGCAGGTGCATTATTCCCTCTAAATGGAGGCCGGAAATTATGATGTGCCCCCTGGCTTCTGTGCAGACCCTGATTCGAGCTTTGCCCTTGGTGACTATTACCACCCCATGAAAAATTTGGATGGTTCCTACAGCTGGGGTTGTAATTGTTTCCATACTGCTGATTATTGCTCCTTTGCGCATTCCTGACAAAGTAAACTGAGTCTGGGTTAGCACAACATGTATCAGCTGAGTGCTCACTGCTTCCACAAACTTCACACCACGCTTGTTGGACTGCATTGACTGGAGCTTTTGGCTTCCCCAAGCTCATGTTGCTGAAATGAGTGTTAATCTGATTTTGTAATGCAGCTATCTGTGCAGCAATAGCTGTGAGTTCGTCTACCTCCAAGATACTTGCCGCTTTATTCACCACACCTCTGGTTGTGTCAGCATTCCCTTCTGGATTGCCTTGAGAAATCCGGTTTAGTAGTGTATACAACTCCTCATACGTCTTTTCCAAAGCTTTCCCACCAGCTGCAGAGTCTAACAGGATTTTGGTGTGAGGCTCCAAGCCTTCTATAAAAGTATGCACCAACACATCATTTGATTGGTGATGGTGACGACAATCTCCCAGCATAGACTTGAACCTCTCCCATGCTTGGTACAGGTTCTCACCATCTCTCTGTTTGAAACTTAGAATCTGACTTCTAAGCCTTGCTATCTTCCCCGAAGGAAAGAACCTGATTAAGAATTTCTTTTCTAGATCATCCCATGTGGTAATAGAGTTCGGTGGTTCAGCCTTTAGCCACCTCTTCGCTTCCCCCAGCAAGGAAAACGGGAACAATGTAAGACTCACATAATCTAATGATGCCCCTGTGGGTATATATGTGTCACTAATCTCCAGAAAATTTTGAAGGTGTTGTTGCGGGTCTTCATGGGGGACACCTGTGAATTGTCCGCTAGTATGCAATAGTTGGACCATGTTCTGTTTCAGTTCAACCCTACCTCCTAGCTTCGGCCTGCGTATGCTAGAGGTAAAATTGTTCGCATGTGGGATTGCCACCTCGCATAATGGTCTTGCTACCATTACTTCAGGCAATAACTTTGCCTGCCTAACTGCCAGATGATGTTGTTGTTCTAGAATTTCCATCTGTAGCAACTGCAACTTCCTTTCTAGAGCTTCTCTCCTTTGCAAATGAAATTGTCTTTTCGGCTCCAAAAATGGTTCCACCAATTCTTTATTCCTAGCTAGCGTTCAGAAAATGCCCTGTACTTGCAGGTGTAGCAGCTAAGATCAAGTTGTTAACACTTGCACAAAACTTGCAAAAATAAAACTAAAAAATTTCACTAATTTCGCCAGACCCCGACAACGGCGCCAAAAACTTGTTGTCTCCAAAATGCACGCAAGTGCACGTGATAGTAAAAGTAATATAGTGGCTCTTTCAAGCTAGATATCGAACCCACAGGGACTATGACTTAGTGAATTTTTTTTCTATTTTAGTGTTCACAAATATTCTACGCAAGTATGTAAGTAACATAATGAATTAGGAGTTTGATAACTAATAATATAAAAAGTAATACTAAATGAAACTAAGAACGTTGATTAAAATAATAGCAAGAACAATCTAAGGTTAAGGAATGGAATTCAATCATGTATAACTTGTATTATTCTTCAGCTATTATCTCTTTCAGGTTGATGGTTGGGAAAAATTAGAGTCTGACTATGCTCTCTTGAACCTCTAGGCAATTGCCCAATTATGAATCTTGCAACTACACATTTTTTTGTGATGCAATAACTCATCTTAGGTCTAATGAATTTTTTTTCCCTTTTTCCTTTTACCAAATATGGCGTTACAGGTATATTTCTATTCCGCGTGCAAATCTTACCTTCAATTTACAGCAAAGATAAGAACATATTCCCCTATTCCTTACTCTATCCTAATAATTATCCTTTAAGAGTAAAAATAGGATTATAATTTTATCTTAATATTGGCCAAACATTAAACCAACAAAAATCAAGAATAGAAGAACAACCATTCATAAGAGAAGAAAATTCAGATGAAAATAATATGAAATTATACAATCATGCAAATAACCTTAACCTCAGAATGAGGTAATTTAGCCACTCATTTGTTGATTAAACATCTCCAAACAAGTTTCTAAAATGAGAACAATTGAAATTTAGAAGGAAAGAAAAGAGAAAGAACCCTAGAATTTTCTTCAGCTCAACTCCTCTGTCCTACGTTCTTGCCAATATTTTAGATAATAAAAAATAAAAAATCTAAGTATTCTATTTATACAAGTGAAAAATTACACAATGACAAACTAAATCCGTGGCACAGAGCTCATCGCGGAGAAATGACTCCGTGACACGGAGCTGTCGGCGGAGGTGCACTAGAATTGAGGAAAACTTGGAGGTCATAGCTCCGTTTCACGGAGCTGAATGCGTTACATTGCCTTCGTAACACGGACCTATTACGAACCTTCACTGGTAATGCGGAGTTTCCGAATTATTAAGCTTCATGTCACGGAACTGAATGCGGCATATCTCCTCTGTGACACGGACCAAACGTGGACCCTCACTGTTTCATTCCTTCAAACTTTTACTAAACATCTTATTCTACCCAGGCAGTATGGAACATTGTTCAACGTGAACAATCCTTAACGTGAACGGAAGTGACTTCCCAAATCGATTTTTAAGCTCTCCGAAAGCTCCATACGTCAAGTCCAAGTATCATCCACCACATCACATTTAATTTATTGTATTCTTCACCTGCAAATAGTCACACCACATTTATTAGTATGAAAACATAATTAACCGAAAACATGCATGAATACATCAATATTATCCTAAACTAGGTATGATTGCAAATAAGGAGTTTGGTCACATAAATACGCCCAAGATCACCCAACTGCCCTTGAAATCAATCGCACATGCTCTAAACATATCCTTGAGGGTCTGAATGATCCACTCCGCCTGACAATCCGTTTGCAAGTGAAAGGTTGTGCTAAGCTTGACCTAAGTACCATGTCCCTTTTGAAATGATCTCCAAAACGACAAGGTAAACTGAGTACCTCTATGAGTACGAGGAAATCCTGGGATGAATTCCACATTGATCTCCTCCCACTTTCAGGTAGGGATACTAATGTCTTGAAGCACACCTCTAGGTCTTTGATGTTCCACTTTCACTTGTTGAAAATTCAGACACTTAGCCATAAATTCGTCTATGTTCTTCTTTGGGCCACTCCACCAATAGACTTCCTATAGATCACAGTACATCTTGGTGGCCCCTAGATGTATAGAGTATCTGGAACCATGAGCCTTGTGCAAAATTCAATCTCTCCAATCATCTACAATCGGAACACACATAAGCGACCTTGATATCGAAGCACCCCATCTCCCCCTTTGGAGAAGACTTCTACCTTCTGATTTGAATGGCTTCCTTTAACTTCACCAAAATAGGATCCTCGTCTTGTCTAGCTTTAACTTCAATCACTAAGGATGATTCTGACCCATTCTGAACAATGACATCACCATCTGTCGAGTCAACAAGATGGACTCCTAGTCATGCAAGCCGATGTACATCCTTCATTAACTCCTTCCTTTCCTCGTCTACATGGGACACACTCTCCATAGAAAGCCTGCTGAGAGATTCCGCCACCATATTATCCTTTCTCGGATGATAGAGAACACTCATATCATAGTCCTTAAGAAGCTCCAACCACCTCCTCTGACGTAGATTTAGATCTTTCTGGGTAAACATGTGTAAGCTCTCGTGGTCCGTAAACACATCTACATGTACCCCATACAGATAGTGTCTCCAAACCATTAAGGAAAATACTACCGCCGCCAATTTGAGATCATGAGTCGGGTAGTTTTTTTCATAGACCTTCAGTTGCCTGGAAGCATAGATTATGACCTTAACATACTACATGAGTACACAAACATGGCCGATCCTCAAGGCTTCACAATATACCACAAACCCCTCGGTACCCTCAGGTAAGGTCAACACTGATGCTGAGGTGAGTCGAGTCTTCAACTCTTGGAAGCTCTTCTCACAAGCCTCTAACCATTGAAACTTCAATTTCTTCAAGGTCAGTTTGGTCAACGATGCTGCAATAGATGAAAACCCATCAAAAAACCTTCGATAGTAACCAGCTAAACCCAAGAAACTCCTGATATCCGAAGGACTCACTGGTCTAGGCCAATTCTTCACTGCCTCTATCTTTTGAGAGTCCACCTGTACACCCTCACTTGACACCACATGAACCAAAAATTCCATAGAGTTCAACCAAAACTCATATTTACTACATTTAGCATATAACCGACGATCCTTAATAGTCTGTAGTACCACTATCAGATGAGCAACATGCTCCTCCTCGCTCCGAGAGTATATAAGGATGTCATCTATGAACACAATCACGAACATATCCAAGTATGGCTTGAACACCCTATTCATCAAATCCATAAAAGTTGTAGGAGCATTCGTTAGTCCAAAAGACATAACTACAAACTCATACTGACCATACTAAGTCTTGAAGGTTGTCTTCGAAATGTCACGCTCTCGAACCCTGAGCTAATGTATCTAGATCTAAGATGTATCTTGGAAAAGCACTTAGCATCCCAAAGCTGGTCAAACAAATAATTAATCCTGGGAAGAGGATACCTGTTCTTTATTGTAACTTTGTTCAATTGGCGATAATCAATGCATATACGAAGAGAACCATCTTTCTTTCGGACAAAGCGAACTGGTGCACCCTATGGGGATATGCTAGGTCTGATGAAACCCTTGTCTTAGAGGTCTTTCAACTGCTCCTTCAACTCTTTTAGCTCAACTGGAGCCATTCTGTAAGGAGGAATAGATATAGGCTGAGTATTGGGAAGAAAGTCAATACCAAAATCGATCTCCAGCTCAGGAGGAATTCCCGATAAATCATATGGAAATACCTCTAGATGCTCACACACTAAAGGAACTAACTGGATACTCGGGGTTTCGGATATAGCATCCTTAACTCGAACTAGACGGTACATGCAACCTTTAGAAATCATCTTTCTCAACTTAAGGTAGAAAATGAAGTGACCTAAAGGCACAACTGAACTACCCTTCCACTATAATACTGGTTGTTATACCCCAGGAAACCTAGGATCAGACCCGGGAGTCAAACGGGGAAAATCTAGAAAATGTTGCAGTAGTGTAGGATGAGTCGTTAGACGACTTGTGAGGAGACCCCACGAGTCGTCAGGTGGCTCTTGGGAAGGCTGGAATGGGCTGAGTAGTTGAGATCCCCATTGGTGTGGGAACGAGTTATGGTCAGCTACCAAGAGTCGTCAGGTCAACCGTTGGATGAGGTGGAGGATTAAATAGGAGGTCTGACCAGTGTACCTAACGGATGGGATTCCACGAGTTGTGGTCAGTCCCAATGACTCGTGAGGTGGGTCGTGAGCAAGCCTATGGAATTTTAATTGAGGATGAGGCAGTGTACTTGACGGGCGACACAACGAGTCGTTGCCCGTCCTAGCGAGTCGTCAGGTCACCCTTTAGGGTCACCCGACAGTTATTTTTTGCGAATTAATAAGGGCCTTCTCGTAATTTTCTAAACTCTTAAAGCGTAAACTATATCATTTTAAGGTCGGAATAGGGTCCTTTAAGGGGGATTAGTCGTTAAGCCTCATTTGGGTGAAATCTGAGTAACCCGGGGACTTGC
>JACEIK010010985.1:11747-29304 GCA_018107945.1 Datura stramonium
TAAGCGGTCGATTGTCAAATATAGAACCCAACAAAGGTTGAGGTCGATCCCACAGGGAATATGGTAAGAACTTAGGTTAATGCGAATAACTATTACTATTTATTGCTTATTTCCAAAGGGGGAAAATATAGAATAATAAATAAAGTAAAATCGCTAAATATTGAAATCAAATTTGGTTTGTATTCAATTAACGATTTGACTAGGATTGTGTTTCTCAAGATTTCATAACCACAAGGCATATACACTAGTGATCTATTCCGGTGTTTAAAATGCAATATTGGTAAGTTAGGTTAACCTAAAGGGTTGGTCCCCTATCTAGGTGATTTTCACCACGCAACTTGGTCCGTATACGGGTGTACCTTAGTTGACCCTTACCCTTAATATCGTATTAGCTATCCCGGGACAAGTTCAAGCTATTAGATGAGGGTTGATAGCCTCAAATCTCCGTTGTTAATCCCTTTTCCCATTCTTTAACTCCTTGATCTGATAAGTAAGAATAAGGAAAGTCCTAACGTTTGCAACCCTCAAGAATCAATCAAAATGAAGGGAAAAACAATACATGCATAAAACCCTGTTCAAGAATCACTAAGTATTTTTACCGATGTCTGTTAATTCATCTTGGTTCCCACAAAACTAGTTTATGGGTTTAGCTACTCATGTTTGTGTTATCAAAATAAAAAAATATCAAAGAAATCATAATTACAACTTACAAATTGTTGTAGAATAAAAACCACATAGATTTAGTGAAACTCCAATATTGCTTTTGTTTCTTGAATCAAGAACCATTATATGAATTCTCTCAAGAATAACCTCAAAAATCATTCCAGACCCTCTCAAAATTCGTCTCCTAAAAATAAACCTAAATTGGGTATCTATAGTTCCAAGAAATCCATTTCCTAAACAAAACAGGAAACTAGATCGGCAGTGGCAATGGGCTAGGTTAAGGGTTGTGAGGCCTTTTGACGAGTCGTGCCTTGCTTAAAACAGTCTTCCTCGACAACATACTCAATCTTGGAAATGGGTCACTTAACAACTCGTCGTGCCTAAGCACGACTCATTAGGTCCTTCGTGGACTTACTCCTTCAAAAAATCCAGTGCACTTCATGAATGGTTCCAGTGGCCAGCCAACGAGTCGTTCCTCCATGTGACGACTCATGATGTCTGTCGTCAACTTCACTGGCCACTTTGTTGGAATTTTCTCTTTGATGCCCAATGATTGACCTCACGAATCGTTACCAGGTGTAATGAGTCATTCCTCCAACTCATCATGTACATTTGTTTTACTTCTTCAAAAATCCTTCTTATTGCCCATTCCTCAAGTGACGGGTTGTGCCTCCTGCCAACTACTTGTTAAGTGCCTGATAGTCAGCTTTCAATTGTTTTCATCATTAATTTGTTAAAATTCACTTCCAAACTTATTTTCCTGAACACTAAACACAAAATACCTTATACCTATATAAAAAAACCTGGAATGTGCATAATTTCTTGATTTTAAGCATCGAAAGTGTCGTAAAAACACAACACATTAACACTCTCAACATAGAACTTTGGCATGTCCTCAGGCAAAAACAAAATAAAACAAAACAATCTACTTCGATGTTTCAATCATAAAAACTTTAGGAAACTAAAACAGTCATTTTTATACATCAAAATCAAGGTTTCTAACCCCTCCCTCATAGTATCAACTCAAAACACTGTACATATGCAAAATTTGCAACCATAACACAGAGGAATCAAAACATGGAAAAATACTGTCACCTGCAACCATGCATATAAATCTATAGCATTGCCCCAGACAATTTGCAGACGATTTTGTTGACCACGTGCTCTCACCTCAAAGAAGTCCCACACTCACACATTTGTAAATGATTATCTCAATATATTTCTCTTGGGACTAGGTAAGATCCACTCACTCTCACAAAGAAATTTGAATTGTATGCATACAATACCATAGGGTTGCCTTTACTTTCAATATCTCGATTTTTGGACAATTAACTAGGATCACTATAGGAATTTTTTGGCTTGTAATGTAGGATCAGGCTCAGGTATGGTACATATCGATTTTAGTAGCTCAACCCTCCTTGGCACTACACACTTCTTGACATCAACTTTTCGCCTTTGTTTTAATTTTTTCCTCCCTTTTTCCTTGTAACTGCTCTTCTTTTCTTCTTTTGAAAATATGGATGCGGTTTTTATTTATTTCAACTGTACTTTCTGTCACTTCTACATTTGCACTTTGCAATTTTTTTTATTTTCTCTTTTGGACTTTGCACCTTTTTATTTTCTCATTGAAAACATTATTGACTCTTTTTCTATGCATACTGCACCCACTCTTTTCTTCATTATCCAATTCTTATTCCACACGACTCTTCTTAATCACCCCTATAGTAGCCACCCTCAACTTAGGCGATTTGCTTGAGTTGAAGTTCACAATGTACAAGGAGTTACTGGGGCTAAAATAGGTTCATTCTTAATAAAATCAGGTAGGTGAATTGGTGTGAATGAAAAGAAAGGTCAATTTAAACTCAAACATTTGGATCAAGGAATTTTTATTTTATTTGGTAGGTCATTTAAGGCTAAAGTGGACTTATTACTCAAAAATAGCCTATGATCCTTTCCTAGTTCCTTATCCTCTATCTCGGTACGACTGACCAAAAAAGTTCTAGATTTACACACACAATTGAATTCAGCTATTAACCTCACTTCAAACATAGCACAGGTCAACATCATCAATAATACTAATAACTAGTTTAGGTACACCCATACAATGATAAACTAGTTTACAGTTTCAATGCCATACAAAGATTAACAAAGGTCATACTTGTCAACTCTCACATACACATACAAATTTTTCGGAGGGGTGTCAAATTATCAAATAAAAAAATATCAAACCATTTTAGCTCTTGACTGCTTTTAGTTTTACTACTTTTTTCCAATTGACACAAAAATAAAACACAATAAAATCCTAGACATGCCAGTTCTACTATATATGGAACACCCGAAGGAAAAGATATCCGGCAAGAAAAACCCTCAGGTTATGCTCAGCAAAAGAATGCACAGGTATCCCTCTGCACCCCCATCAATAAAGCATGCATTATCCTCTATGCATATATATACAAGATAAAAACTAAGGGAATAGGGAACATACCTGTGCGACCTAGGTGTCAGCTACCTGGTCAGTGAAGGGTGTAGATACACCTCCAATATAAACACCCATAATGCTGGCTTGACCCAGCGCATTCTCAAATCTAACTGAGCTCGTTCCTTCTCAACGAGCTCTCGTTGCCTCAGTCTCGGCTCTCTGTCGAGCCTCCTCTCTTGATTCGTGCAACACTCTCTCCATCTCACTCCGCTCCCATTTTTGATGACGGAGCAGAGAAACATCATAATCAACACTTTCCTCCTCACAAGGCCTCTTCCCCTTGTCACGTGCCATTGGCTCCTCCGTGCTGAAATAAAAAATGGCTGGCAATTCTTCTTCAAACTCATCATCTATCACAGGGAGTACCGGTGGAGGTACTACCGCTACCTGTCGTGCAGCCATGTACCGCACCTCGGATCATAGCGCGCCAAGCTCTGCGTACCATCGGGATAACTCCATCACCTGTAACTGTGCAAGGCGCTCATCCATCCTTCTCTCAAAAGCGTTCAGTCGCCCATGCACCAAACTGGAAAGCGTCTCTAACTTCTTTGACACCCACGGATTAACCTTATCTATCAAGACTTTGACCTATAAAGCGATCTGTGCTTGCTGCTTTTCTGTTTTAGGTAGCCTCCTAGCAATATCAACTAAGAATTCCTGTGATATCATGACTACGTCGGCTGTAGTGGATCGTGGAGGTGCAACTGATGGTCTGGATGCTGCTACCGTAGATGATGATTCAGGAACATCGAAAGGTGTGGAGGTGTCCCCCTGTATCTGTAGCCTCAGCCTGGCTACCTATCTCTCTAACCTTAGTAGGCTCGGCCGCTAACTCAGCGAAATGTGTTGCATCAGTCTGCATCCTGCTGCCAAATGCCTCTGCTATTATGGTCGCTCCAGCAGATGCAGATGCCTAAGTCCTTGCCCTTGATATCGGGTTTGTAGCATCTCTAATCAGCCCGATATTGGTAATCTTCTGGACCACCACTCTCTGGTCAACTGATGGAAACTCTGGCACCAGGACTCCCGACAAAGTCTATCAATCAAATAGGGGAAGGGAATCATCCTACCATCATTTATAGCTCGCTCTCGAATCTCCTCAGCAATGAATTGCAAGAAATTGATTGCATACCCCTTCATTATGCTGGCTACCATTTCTGCTCTTTTGGGTGAGAGTATATTTTCATTACTTGTTGGTACCGGCCTGTGCCTCACCAGTGACCACACAAATTTTGCCTGAAATTTCAATGTGGCCTTCTTTTTCTGCGACTCTGTACCATGCAGCCATTCAACTAGTGGACCCTTAGTGGAAATGATTTGGAAAAGCCATGTGTACTGTTGTATCCGCTCCATGCTATTCAACTTCTTTGTTTTGACTTTCCTCAGCTCATATAGCCTGTGATCAAACTCTGCCGTGTTCATCGGAGCATGATAATCTGGCCCATATAGCATCCTGGAAATCGTCTCCTCAGATATATCAACTAAAGTCTCATGCACCAACACTTGATTTAAGGCAGGACACTTCTTCAAATCCCGACCTCCTAATGCCAATCGCTGCAATGTGGCTGCATATTCTGCATAAAACACTCAGACAAGGCATGGGCTGTAGCTACCTTATGGCTCGGTCCACCACAAAAACTTGTATTTATCAAAGACGGATTGTAGCTTAGGAAGGTCTTTCAACCGGGTGGTGATCATCCTTGGCTCTTCGTAAATGCTCAACTTTGGATATCCTTTATCATTAGAGCTATGTATCGGTTGTATATAGCCCGTATGCCATGGACACACCATCTCCTCACATTTCTTGGTTGCTCATTTGACGTGCTCGATGTCTTAGTCAGCTCATTGTCAGAGTCCCCTCTCTGCTCATGCGATTCATCAACTCTCTCCATATTGTTCCCAACTGTGGGAGCCTCAGGAACAAGTGTTGTAGCAGCCCTAGCACATTCATTAATACGGCTGGGCGGGTCGCTTGCTAGTGCAGTGGGAGTATCGACAAAGGCTTTCGTATTTGACACTTGTTGAGCCCTATCCCTGGTCATCCTCCTCACTAGTTGCTCCTCTAATACCTCATATTCCTCTTCAAAGGAGGATGGATCATCTCGCAGCCTTCGGTATGATGGTTGACTGCATACAGGTACCTGCTTTTTGGTTTGACCCTTCTTAGGTTTAGCTCTTGGAACCATTGTACTTGTGGAAACAATGTTAGTACACAAGATGAGATGAAACAAAAATCATTTATAAACTAGTGCCTAATGGTCCTGGCAGTTGACTAAATGAGTCGTTGCCACTGGAAATGACTCGTGAGGTCGCTCGTCGTCTTAGACTGTCCTTTCTTCAATTTGTTCCAATGTACTTGACGACTGGTCCCAATGTGTCGTTGCCAAAGGCAATGAGTCGTTAGGTCGGTCTTTAGGTACACTATCTATTAGATTGATTTTACCACTCAGGAAGAGCTACATAATGAGTTGTTTGGTGACCCAACGACTAGTGATGTGGCTCGTGCTCAATAGTTCCTATTCATCTTCCTCCTCTTTCCAGTTTCAATCCCAACAAAACACAAAAGCTCAATTTAAAATCTACCCAAGTGAAAGTACGATCGAAATTAAATGTTTAACTCTTCCTAGGATTTATCTAAATCACGAGGCACATATAAACACGATATAAATCGAAGTACATTCAAGATCATTCACACATGGGTCTTCAAAATTTCTTGATTAATTTTCAATGACATTCTAGAAATTTTCATGAGGAAGATAACTTACAATTTAATTTACCAAAGATGGAGTGCAATACCAATTGTGATTGTGCTTCAGGGAATGTGTGTGCAATGGTGATGATGCTTGTCAATGAGCTTTTATTGAGGAAGAAGAAGAAGAGAAGAGGGAAATTTCGTTTAAGGGGTGATGGTTATTTTAAAAAAAAATTACACAATTTCAGTTGTGGGTCGGGGCAGGTTAACTTACCTGGGAAATAACAACTCAAGTAACGACTCGTGGTGTCACCCAACGAGTCATTTATTGAGTCATGGTCCTTGGCATGTTGTTTCTTCAGGATGGGTAACTTAACAACTCATTTGGTTTTCCAACGATTCGTTGAGTGAACCGTTATCACCCATTTTCTTTAAGTTCAAACTTTGATCAAGTGTACCTAACAGGGGACATAACAATTCGTTCCTTGGAGAAACAACTCGTGAAGTCACCCGTTGCTCCCCTATTTTCTGTAGTTCTCTTCACAAATTGACTGAAAGAGTCGTCAAGTCAAACGACGACCCGTTCTATGATTTTTCTGCACCAGAACTGAAGTTCCATTTTTTGGTTCCAACTTCAGATTTTCCATCTTATTCACCTACACCCATCAACAAATGTTAACACTAACTTTTTCTTACATTTACCACTTGGGTTGCCTCCCAAGAAGAACTTGATTTAACATCGTGGCATGACGTGGGTGTTTTGGCTACTCAGACATCACCAAAACACCTGCATGGGTTGCCTCCCATGCAGCTCCTGATTTAACATCGCGGCACGACGCAAGTCTCTTTACTTCTCAGGATTTATCAAGTTACTCTTCTCCATCATCCAATGCTTAAATTATGCTGAATTCCTTGGGCTGTTTCATGTTTCGGCTAATGTTGAAGGTAACCTCTTCTTTGTTCAACCGAAATTTCAGCTACCCTGCTTCCACATCAACTAGGGCCCAACCTGTTTCAAGGAATGGTCACCCCAAAATAATGGTGACCTCTGAATCGAATTCGCAGTCCAAAATCATGAAGTCTGTTAGGAATATGAATTTTTCAACTTTGACTAGCACATAAAACAAAATCCCCACCATCTTTTTAACTGTTCGGTCAACTATTAGTAGCTGCATCGAAGAAGGTGTGGGATTTCCCAAGCCTAACTTTTTAAATACAGCTAGCGGCATCAGATTTATGCTAGCTCCCAAGTCACAAAGCGCCCTTGAAAACACAACCTGCACAATGGTTCAAGGTGTAGTAAATGCACCTGGGTCTTCCTTCTTTTGTGCTAGGACCCTGGTAGTGATGGCACCGCAGTGGTGTTGATTATCAGCAGGTTTCAAACTTACGGGTTTTTTTTCTGGTGATGAGGTCCTTCATAAATTTGGCATATTCGGGCATTTTCTCAAATGCCTCAACCAATGGGATGTTCACCAACATCTACTTGAGCATAGAGATAAACTTTTGATATTTTCCATCTTCAGCTTTCTTCTTTAAGCGCTGGGGGTAAGGAGGAGGAGGTCAAGGTATTGTTGTGAGTTTTTGTTGTTCCTTCTTCTCTTTCCCATAGGCATCTCCTTACTCCTTTGCACTACTCTGAGAAATTTGCACATCTGCGCCCCAAACCAAATTTGGGTTTTCAAAATCCACAACTTCATCATCATTTATCAACATGGGCTTGTCTAACTCTTTAACTACAACTGGCCTCGGGGGATCAACTCTAGCCTTCCTGCTCCTAGCAGTGACTGTAATTTTTTGGATTTTGCACAGTATTACTGGGTAGTGTGCATTTTTGCCTCTAATTAATTGCAACATACATCTAACTCATCTGCTGATCAATTTGTTTGATCTCCATGGCATGAGACTCCACTTTTTGATTTAAACCGGAAATATCAGCCTGGAGCTCCTTGAAGTTGCTGTCTGTTGTCTCCATCTGCTTGAGCACTTTAGAAAGCATATCTTCAACCCTTGAACCTCTCGACTCTAGCTCTCGATTTTGTGTAGGAACATATACACCGCTCCTATCATTTTTGAACTCCTCACGCTTCTTCCAGTCCCCGATGTCTCGGTATTGGCCCCGGTTGAAATTATTATCCTTATAGAAGTTTCGACCTTTGGTTCGCTTGACCTTGACACCAAGAGTCTTGAATAGACCCTTGGGTGTTTGTTTAGAAACCAATGCTCTGATCATTCAAATAATTGACCTCTTCTTCAAACTTAGACTCGCAACCATCATTTCTTGAGGGATTACCCTGAGAACCAACAACATTCACCATTTTTTCTCCGACTCACATCAGGTATTTGGAAAGAAACCCCATCGTAGTCTTTATCTCTGCAATATCCTAGTCACGCTTCTCATATCTTCTCCGTTGTTCGGAAGACATACCAACTATATAAGAACTAGCCGGAACCTCTAACTCTCTAGTGTGCCAAGCTCAGTTGGTTTTGGTGATCTTGCCAAGCAGCTCCGCAGCCTCTGCATAAGTATAACTCATAAAGGATTCTCTTGAGACGGTATTAGTATTAGCAACCGCCTTGGTGTTGGCATTCAGGGATCGGTAAAAGACCTCCAATTATATATCATCTGGAATCCTGTGGTTTGGCACCTTCTTGAGCTTTTTGTTGAAACGCATCCAGGTCTCCTGGAGTGCCTCAGAATTTAGCTATCTGAAGTTATAAATCCCATCCTTCAACTGCAATTCTTGTGATGGAGGGAAGAACCTTTCAAGGAAAGCTCTATTTAGCTCTCCCCATGTAGTGATGGAATCATTTGGCAACTCAGTAAGCCACATAGTTGCCTCACTCCAGAGAGTGAATGGAAATAACCTCAATCTTATTGCGTCCTGCTGACCCCCAGATTCTTGTATGTCTTGCATATACCCACGAAATTTTTCAAGTGAGTGTGGGCATCATCAAATGCATGACCTGCAAATATTCCCTTCATATTCAGCAGTAGAATCATTGCACTTGTAATATTAAAATTTGCCCTAGTAGGCAAAGGATGAGGGACTATATCTCTTGTGGAACCAGCTTCATCTATGTCTGCATCATCTTCCTCATCAAAATATCGATATCTATGGTGTTTTGGACCTCTATGTCGTCTAGCTTGTTCAGCTTCTGCAGCTAGACGCTTCTGTTCAGCAACTCTGGATAACTCACGATCTCTAGCCTGAGCTTGCTCTTCGCCCAACATTCTTGTTGTGGCTTGGTCCACGATTTATTGCTCTTGTATGTTGGCCATTCTTCTCAGGTTCCTTAACGTTAGCTCGAGTTCGTGATAAATTGGAATCAGTAGATTTCCTGTACTTCTAGTATTAGGCATGCACAAACCTAGGACCTGTTAAGCAGCCAAAACAAAAAAAGTAAAGAATAAAAAAACAAATAAGAACCATAGAAAAGTTAACACAATTAATAAAAGCCTTAGCCGTATTCCCCAACAGCGGCGCCAAAATGTGATGTCGCCCAAATTACACCTCGCAATTGAGATATAAGCAGTCGATTGAAAAATATAGAACCCAACAAAGGTTGAGGTCGATCCCACAGGGAATACGATAAGAACTTAGGTTAATGCGAATAACTATTACAATTGGTTTACTTATTTCCAAAGGGGAGAAAATATAAAATAATAAACAAAGTAAAATTGCTAAATATTGAAATCAAATTTTGTTTGTATTCAATTAACGATTTGACTAGGATTGTGTTCCCCAAGATTTCATAACCACAAGGCTTATTCACTAGTGATCTATTTCAGTGTTTAACATTCAATATTGGTAAGTTAGGTTCACCTAAGTGGTTGGTCCCCTATCTAGATTATTTTCACCACGCAACTTGGTTCATATATGGGTGTACTTTAGTTGACCCTTACCCTTAATATTGGATTAGCTATCCCCCGACAAGTTCAAGCTATTAGATGAGGGTTGATAGCCTCAAATCCTTGTTGTTAATCTCTTTTCCCATTCTTTACCTCCTTGATCTGGTAAGTAAGAATAAGCCAACTCCTAACATTTGCAATCGTCAATAATCAATCAAAACGAAGGGAAAAACAACACATGCATAAAACCCCATTCAAGAATCACTATGTATTTTTATCGATGTGTGTTTAGCTAGTTTATGGGTTTAGCTATTCATGTTTGTGTTATCACAATCACAAAATATTAAAGAAATCATCATTGCAACTTATAAATTATTGTAGAATAAAAACCACGTAGATTGAATAAAACTCCAATATTCCTTTTTTTTCTTGAATCAAGAACAATTGTACAAAAATTCTCTCAAGAATAACCTCAAAAATAATTCCAGATCCTCTTAGAATTCTTCTCCGAAAAATAAACCTAAATTGGGTATTTATAGTTCCAATAAATCCTTTTCCTAAATAAAACTGAAAACCAGGTTGGCAGTGGCAATGGGCTAGGTGACGGGTCGTTAGGCCATTTGACGAGTCCTTCCTTGCTTAAAACAATCGTCCTCAGCAACATACCTGGGCTTGACAATGGGTGACCTAACGACTCACCTAAGAACGATTCGTTAGGTCCCTCGTGGACACTCTCCTTCAAAAAATCCAGCGCACTTCACGGATGGTTCTGGTGGCCTACCAACGATTCGTTCCTTCATGTGACGACTCGTGATGTCAGTCGTTAACTTCACTGGCCACTTTGTTGAAATTTTCTCTTTGATTCCCAATGATTGACCTCACGACTCGTTACCAGGTGTAACAAGTCGTTCCTCCAACTCATCAAGTACACTATTTTACTTCTTAAAAAATTCATCTTCTTGCCCACGCCTAGAGTGACAGATCGATCCTCCTGCCAATGACTCATTAAGTGCCTGGCAGTCACCTTTCAGTTGTTTTCAGCATTAATTTGTTCAAATTGACTTACAAACCTATTTTCCAACACATTAAACACAAAATACCTTATACCCATATAAACATACCTGGAGTGTGCATAATCTCTTGGTTTTAAGTGTCGAAAGTGCCTTAAAAACACGGCACATCACCAGTGGCTACTTCCAGGGAGACCTCCTGCTCCTCGCCGGGTGCTAAAGCATAGAACCTTTTTTGGCACTTGACCGCTAGTTGAACTAGTCGAGGCACCCGGCTGAGGAGGACGTGCTGCTGGAGCGACTGAACTAGAGGCTGGCATGTGGGCTTCACCGCCCCCTGATCTGGATGAAGTGCAATCCCTGAGCCTATGTCCGGGGTTTGCCACACCCGAATAAGCATCCAAGCTGACTAAGCACCTCCCTGAGTGATTCATGTCGCACTTCGCACAAGCAGGGAAGGTGCGCTCTATTTGCATGCTACCCTGGCCTCTCGAATCTGGAGTCGCGCTCTTCCGATCCACTCAGAATCTAGATGGCGTACTGGTTAATGATGGTGCTGGAGCAATAGACCTGTGCTGAGACTGCTGACGTTGTCCACTCCCTGATCTAGCTTTAGAAGTCCCATAACTATCGATCCTGGTCCTCTTGGCCTCTCTATGCCTTCGATAACGGACTCCAACTACTGAGTATGCAACACAATGCGGGGAAAATCTATATCCCTATGCAACATGGCGATCCTACAGTCCTTATCTAGGTAGTCCAGCACTCCATACACAAATCGCCCCCTCTAGTCCTCGAGTCTGCCACTAACTATGGTGTATATTTAGATAGTCGGGTGAACTCCAAAGCGAACTCCTGAACCGACATGTCACCCTACTTCAAGTTAACAAACTTGGTCGCCTTTTGCTCCCTCATCTCCCGAGGGAAGAATCGATCCAAGAATGCAGCATGGAACTCTTCCCAACCTATAGGGCCGGCACCCACTGCCCTAGAATCTCTCCACTGTTTGAACCATATATGTTCCACCTCTTTTAGCTGGTAGGAGGCCAAATCAACACAATATCCATTGGTCACCTCCATAACCTGGGCGATCTTTAGAATCTCCTTGATGAAATTGTGCGGATCTGTATCCACCTTGGGGTTCATCCTCAAGAAATCTCTAATCTAGGCAGCTGCCGCATTACCATTCTGTGGGATATACACAACAGCCTGCTGGTTGACCTGAGCGGTCAAGGCCTGCGCCAACATCTTGATAGCCACCATGAAACTCAGCGAACTGGATGTGGTTCCTGGGGCTCCTGAATAGGCTGGGCTTGTTGATGCCCATGACCATTACCATCTTCGTGGCCTTCACCGTTTCTATTTCTTCTTCTATTCATTCTTCTAGGAGACATGATTCAGAAATCGCGAATAACACGAATTAGAAGGATATAAAGACTTATCATCGCACAACATAGATCATGAAAGAAGGAAACATTTCCTAAACGTCGTTTCATGATAGCATATGTTTCATGCATACTTGTAGATCGTACATATAACTTGTAAATCATCAAATCATAATGGGAAATTGAATAAATCCGTATTTCAAATCATAAATCATACTATGTTTGTAAATATCAACAATTGAAGTGTAGATCATAAATCGATTCATCATAGACCATGCATAATTAGGCATAATTCAGGAAAGATCGAAATCAATAATTTTATAATCAAAATAGTTGTAAAATATTATCAAAATCCATAAAATATGATGTAACACAAACCATAATAGCCCATTAGAGAATCATTAGATTTTCACAAAAATTGAATAAAAACCTCATGAGATTTTTGATAGATTTCATAAACTAATAGAGAATGGGCATGGGTGTGAATGAAAACACCCATTCGTAAACCTACATACCTAGGTAAGATCGAATTTCAAAGTTCCTTGAGTGCCTAATGGATAATTGATAGGGAAGAGCTTGAACTAGGCCTTATCTCTCTAAAATATTATTAATCTGCATGCATGGGAATTACTTATGCAATGGCGACTTAACCTATCTTAACATGCCTAGAAAAATACATAAAACGATGTAGTGTAGGGCCCTAGAGCATAGGAAGGTCGAAAATACCCTTAATGAAATCACCCTGGAAACCTGCACTGGGTGGACCAAAAGTCGATCCCACGAGTCATTACATGATACCACGACTCGTGGTATCGAGTCATTGGATCCACTACCTAAATTCATACTTTCAGATTCTTCCCACGACTCAACAGGATAAGTCGTTGCTTAAAATGATGGGTCGTTAGGTCGACAGTTGTAAACTTCCTAAATATCTGAAACCTCCCTTACCACGAGCCTCACCATGACTCGTGGTTGTTTCCAACGAATTATGGTATCAATTCATTACCTCAACTGGAAATCTGGCAACCCTATCCACAACTGGTGACTACAAGTCTTCACCTCTCACCACGAGTCATTGGATGACCCGTGGTATCCCCAACAACCAAGGTCCAGTTTCTTTCATGATCACAAACAATAACTCATTGTTCCAAGAAATGAGTCATTGGTTCATCCGTTGTCTCCCCTGCTACCAGGACTCCCATAACCACGACTCCATACAATGACTTGTGGTTTCCAACCAAAAGTCGTTACATCACCCGTTCTATGACATTTTCCCCGCTTTTCAGCCAACTTGAAATTTTGATCCCTAGTCTAATCTTAGGCACTTTTGGGTATTGTAGGGGGTGGGGAGATTCTCATAACCGAAACATGCCATGTGAGCAATATGGAGCCCAACTTGTTACACTGATCGGGAGGGTGTTATACCTTTCCAAGGGTATGAACTATGACTAGCGTGAATTCATTCATTAGTTCATTCATGTAAGGGAGACACTCTCAATTGGCAAGGACCCCTTATCCTATGGTGACACATAGTTTGGGACTTGCATTATCTGAAACTGCATCTGCTCGATGTTAAATACTACTTCCAAAACTATATACATGCTAATAATTATAGCTGAGGTCTGTAAAGTTTTGCATAGAGTAGTTAAAATCATGTTGTTTACATAAATCTCTAAAATAATAGACTTGTCATGCAAGTTGTACAGATTCTAAAGTCTTAAAATCATAATTTCACGGAGCATTCTAAAAAATTTTCTTAAACTGAAGGAATCATGCTAAGTCTTAATATAAAGATAAATAGGGGTTTCAAAGAATTCAACCCATAAATAACTGTAAAATATATGTGGAAATTATGTCGGAAACATAACATATGAAAATTTATAGTTTTTGTATAATGGATTTTTTAGCATTAAAATTCAAAAGTTCGAATAATCATATCGAAAATATTGTCTAAAGCTTGCGTTTTGGTGTAACACCCAAAAGTTTCCTAAGGCTACATTCCGGATTTGGAATTTGAGCAGTAGAAAAGTCTGAGAAATGCCTTAATACGAGTCTCAGTATGAATCATTGTTGGGTGGTACAACTCGTACTACTAGCAGTAACATGCTATCTAGGGACAATGCATTGAGACTATGATAGGGAATTATGATCCATACCTAGATGGTATGAGCCATACCAGGGAGTCATAGGAAGAGGTTTGATGTCACAACCTGAATGTAGACCTGGATCGTAACACAGGACAAGGAACCCGGAGAGGCCCCAACACAACCCATGGCATAAGCATATCTAACTTCATATCACTTACTGTGGAATACTGAACGTCAGACATAACGAAAACGTACACGTTACATAGCATATCATAATATGCGGAAAAAGTAGACAAATATACAATCTGAGTACTACATACGGTCTGAAAGCCTCTATCATGTAAGATGGGTTGATAGGACAACATCCCCACTAACCCGGCCAAACTGAAACAAAAATACATCATAATGTCTTATCATATGGTCCTCAGAACATGAGGACTCACCAATAAAGCTGATAGAAACTCTAGAATGGTCTAAGGATGGAGATGAGCCTGAGAGTCGGATCCTATATCATGAAACGATACAACATAGAATGTACTCGGTCAGTATGTGGAATGTACCGAGTATGCAAGATAAGTAAAATGGACATTTAAAAGATGTAAAAACCCATAAAATATCATAAGAGTAGGACATCATGCTCATATCATAAATATCGTAAGATAACAAAATATAAGGCTCAAGGTTTTCTAAACATTCATAATACATTCGTAATCATAATCATGAGGGAAAAGTTGTATTGAACATAACTTGAGCCAATATACATAATCATAGAAATGCATAAATCATGAGGAACAGTGGTGAGATTCTCATAACCGACATACCCTATATGAGAACACATGGAGCCCGACTTGTAACCCTAGTCAGAAGGGTATTCTTACCTTGCCAAGGGTAGAACAATGAAAGTGTGATATCACTATGAAAAGGGCCATTTGGGCCATGGACAGTCACAAGGGAGGTCCCAACATATCCTACGGTGGTACGTAGTTTATGGGATCTGGGGCAGAACGTAGGCCCCAAACCAATTCGGTGTTAAATACTACTCCAAAAACATATATAGTGCTCATAGTATAATATATGCATGAATTCATGGACTAGTTAAATCATGATAATCATAAACATACTTGTACATACGTGAACTAACCATGACATAAGGCCCGTGAGTCGGCAAAAACATAATTCATAATCATAGGGTTCATGCATACTTGTAGATCATACATATATCTTGTAGATCATCAAATCATGATGGGTATTTGAGTAAATCCATATTTCAAGTCATATATCGTGAGGGGTTTGTAAATATCAACAATTGAATAGAAGATGATAAATTAATTCATCATAGATCATGCATAATTAGGATTAATTTCATTGAAACACAAATCAATAATTTTATAATCAAAATAATTGTAAAATCTGATCAAAATTCATAAAATATGATGTAAATCACAATTTAGGACAACCCATTTGTAAATTAATAAAATTCCACTAGATTTGAATTAAAACCCCATGATATTTTTGGTAGATTTTTCATAAATCAATAGAGAATGGGCATGGGTGTGAATGGAATCACCCATTCGTAATCCTACATACCTGAGTAAGATTAGATTCCAAGGTTCCTTGAATGCCCAAGGAAGAACTGATGAAGGAGAGCTTGAGGAATAGCTTGATCTCTCGTAATTTCTCCCTAACTTGCATGCATGGGAATGAATATAAAAGGGGGACTTAAGCTATCTTAACATTCTCATCAAAATACATAAAACGATGTAGTGTAGGGCCATAGAGCATGGAAAGGTCGAAAATACCCTTAATGAAATCACCCTGAAAACCTGCACTACCTGATCCCACGGGCGTACCAATGAGTCATTGGATGCTACCACGACTCGTGGTACAGTCCGTTGTCTTCATTGCCCAGAGATTAACTTCGAATTCCATCCATGACTCAATACGATGAGTTGTGGCTCCTTCTAACGGGTTGTTAGATCGACCGTTGCCAGCTCCTTGAAAATCCTGAACTTCCCTCACAACGAGCCTCACCACGATTCGTGGTTGCTTCCAACGAGCCGTGGAATCTATCCGTCAAGTCCACTGGAAATCTGGCAACCCAAACCACGACTGGTGACCACGGGTCGTCATATCTCATCATGAGTCATTGGATGACCTGTTGTATCCCCAACTGCTAGTGTCACATACCAACCACGACTACTAACAACGACTCATTGTTCCTAACCACGAATCTTAGGCACTTTCGGGGGATTACAATATCTCCCCTTGGGAAAATTCGTCCTTGATGTTGGAAACAAGCAGTAAAACAAAGACATGCAATCATTACACCCAAATACTGATCATTTAAACTGAAAACAAACGGAATGACTACCTCCGGTTCATACCACATAGTTGAACTGATTTCATGCTTCAACTACACATTCATATACATAAAAGAAACTTGAACACATGATTTGAACATGAAAACTAAATAAAGTCATAGGTCAAAATTGATACCTCAAGTAGGAATTGAGCCGGTAGGGAATAAATGTGGGTATCTAGCCATCATATCCGCTTCGGCTTCCCATGTATATCCTTCAACATGCTATTTTCTCCATAATACTTTAACTGAAGCTACCTCCTTGTTCCTTAGCTTCCGAACCTGATGATCTAATATTTCCATTGGAACCTCCTCATAGCTAAGGATATCTTTTATACCAACACTGTCCACCAGGACAACTAGAACTGGATAACCCAAACACTTCTTCAAAAGGGATACATGGAACACAGGATGTATGGAAGATAACTCTGAGGGCAACTCCAACTCATACGCCACCTTTCCAACTGTTCTCACAATCCGGTAGGGGCCAACATAGCAGGGACTAAGTTTCCCTTTCTTTAAAAAACCGCTGCACTCCCTTCATGGGGAATACCTTCAGAAACACCCAATTGTCCATTTCGAACTCCAATTCTCTCCTTCTTACATCCGGATAGGACATTTGGCGACTCTGAGTGGTTTTCAGCCTGTCCGTTATCAACTGAACCTTCACCATAGCTTCGTGAACCGAATCTTGCCCTATCATCGCTGCATCACCAACCTCAAACCATCCTATGGGTGATGTACATCTCCACCCATAAAGAGCCTTGAACGGTGCCATTTGGATACTGGAGTGTTACACCCCGTAAATTCTCGACATGTAGATGGCCTATTCGCATGTTGGTTAAGAGGTTTTGAATGCCATACATGCTAGAAAAGGCCCGGGTAAAGACCAGATAAGAGACTCGTCGAACCATCACGGGAGGAGCCGGGGCAGAGCCCCTCCGCGATGGCAACGTGTCACAGAGGGAGGGCCTCCGCGATGGCGTCGTGTCATGGAGGCCTTGCCCAGGCCCAAGTATATAAGCCCTC
>JACEIK010010986.1:0-31762 GCA_018107945.1 Datura stramonium
TATGTTGGGTGAAATGAGTTGGTTGCATTATCTGTGTAATATGCGAAAGAAAAACCGACGGATTTTCGGGGAGTGGAATGGTAGTATACAAGAAACGGGTTGATAGCATAGGTTTGTATAATTACATAGTTGTTGTTTTTCCCTTTTTTTTCTTTCATTGCAAGTGCTCTGTATGAAATTGTGATCGTCGATAATATTGTGGAATTAGCAGTGCGAAGTCTGAGTAGTACAGTTGCGTTATACCGTTGTATTTGCGGAATGCACAAGACAATATTGTTTGTGTTTTAGTGGTTTTAGTTTTTCTTGTTTTTGTAAATTAGAAATAAAGATGTTCTTGCCGTAATACTGAATTTGAGGCTGAAGACTAAGTGTGGGGTGGCCGAGCCTAACCCAACCTTAGTCGAAGCTAATTATAAAATTTGACTGACATTGGGACTGTCTGCTTTCTTTGGCAGGAACAATATGGCAACGGCGAGACAAAGGGCAAGGGCGTATCTACATCGGGGGCGCGGAAGAAGCGGTTGAGGCCCAGGAGCTTGACGGTCAGCAGCACCAGCCCGGTTCCACGCGAGCGGGCGCGCCACAATACGGGAACCGAGATGGTGCGAGAGGAAGGGAAGAAGTGGTACACGAAGCACAAGGAGAACAAATACTTCCACGAGGAGCATGTGCAAGGGACCCCATTGGCACAGGCGTTCCCCGCATGGTACCCGTTGACCTTTGCCGGGTTTGTGCTTCATTTTGTGAGCCCAAGTGCAATTTGCACTTAATTTGGGAGTTCTACGCAAATTGGAACCCGACGCTCCGGAGTCACACCATTAAGATAAGGGGCCAGATTGTCACACTTGAGCCTCACCACCTTAATGCCATACTAGGGGCCGCAGAACAACGTGCCGACGTACTCATGACAGTGAATATCCTCCACCTTATGCGGATGCTCCAGACGCACATTGTGACCCGGTCAACGGCTTACTTATTGGAGCGAGCATAAGGAGAGGGCTACCATCAGACATTGCCCTACTCACAAATGAACAGGGAAGCCAGGATATGGCTGAAAATTGTTCACTCTGTTTGATTCGGGGTTGCACATGACGGATGTGACCGGGATCGTGTATGCCTAATTGTATGCCCGATGAAAGAGCTGGAGATAAATGTAGGGGCGGTGATCATATCTGCCATGAAGAGAGCCCGGTTGCATCAAGGGCACGAGTACGGATTTGAGCGGGTTAGCGGCCACGTTCTGAGGGCACAGGTAGAGAAGAGGCCACTGGGCTACATTCGCAGATGGAGCGGCGTGCCATAGATGTCCACCAGACTAAGGCACACGACACCACTCCGCAGGCCAGTTCTCACACTAGCCCGGCGACATACTCGGGATGACGATATATGGCCCGCATGTTCGGGATGTAGATGCTCCAGCTACGCATAGGCGGGAGACCGGCAACGGAGGATGAGCTGTGGCAGCTCGACTTAGATTACCCCTTTGGCGCGCCGGAGCACTATGTAAAGTAGGTGCCGAAAGCTTTTGTGGAGCCCGTGGATGATGATATCCCCATTGACGAGAAGACACGTCGCGAGGATTCCGATGTTGAGTCGGAGGAGGACGACGGGGGAGATCGAGACATGGGGGGACGAGGCGGCGGCACACGATGAAGAAGTGGAGTACTTTGATTGATCGGGGAGTTTCACCACCCACCTTTACTGTTTGTGATTGTATGAACAACGAGGGCCGGTGTTGATTTTAAGGTGTGGGGTGGGGAAGTAGTTAGGTCAGTTGCTGATTTTGTCTTGTTTTGTATATAATCGCATGTTCTGTTGTTGCGTTTGAATTAATATTGTGACCTTGTTTACGTATTGTATGTTGTATTGTAAATATTTTTGTGAAGGGTGTGTCTTTGTTGAATGTTGTTAGCCGGTGTATGTAAATAGTTTTGGTCAAAATTATCGATATTTTTAAAAATATTTACGTTAACTATTTTTACTGTTGGGTTTTCTCGGGTTTGTTTTCGGTTCTTTTGCCGAGAAGAGTCCCGGTGAACCAAAGTGGTAGATAGTGACCGTTCCATATAATGGATGGATGAGGCAAGTCTTGGGAAAATGCGGTCGATAGGAGTAGATTATTTTAAATTTTTGGTGTGTTGGAGTTTGTATCCCATGCATGATGCTACTCTATGGCTACGAAATCTTGGTTGCGTGTTGTACATAATATTTATCTTTTGCAAAAGATGATTCGTTAGAAAGCATGCAAAATTTTGTATATGTGAGACACTTATGCCAAAATTCGATTCGGTGTGATTGAGGCTTAATTTTGAATTCTTGTAATTAGGTGATTAAAGAGTCTGTGAAGATGGCAGGTGGAGCATGTGCATTGAGGGTATAGTGAGTTTGGTTATTCCATGTGCTATTGTGAAGTGTCTAGAACTTGCACATTGTATGCAGAAACAGAAATGAAGGAAGTGTAGTGTAGGAAAGGATGGTAGGCGTTTCTTTGTTTAACCAAAAGTTTTTCTTATTTTCCTTTTCATATCCACCTTGAAGATTAATTCTAGTTAGCCCATTGGCAGGGTTTAGCCTTTTTTTACAGCCGGAAGGGTGTAAAGCCAAGTTTAACCCTTTCTTTCGTGTCAGTAAACCTAATCCAAAGAAGCTCTTAGCGCTCAAGAAAATATAATTTTCCCACAGTGTAAATGAGTGATATGATGAAAATAAAGAAAGAGAGGGAAAAGAAAAGTGATGAAAAGAAGAGAAAGAGTGAAGGTGTACTTGCGATTTAAAGGAAATAAAGTTATATAACTTATCTTTTTGTTAGTGTGGTGTGTTAAAGAAGTGGAAGACAAAAATAAAGAAAGACTTCAAGAAAGGGAGGAGGAAGGAAGAAATTATGTCCAGAATGTGATGGGAGGCATTGAAAAAGCGCTTAAGGATGCTGGTTGCTATTGGTTAGCCGTATATACTAGTTCCATGGTGACATTACAACCCGTTAAGTCCTCGTGATCTTACATCACGCGTCCTTATATTAGTGGAGTAATACACTAGAGGCAAGCCTATGGGTCATCACAAGATGCATGTGAATTCTTTTGGGAGAGAGAGTGAAAGTGTGTGTACATGCCCCTGCGTGAAATGATTAGAGTTCATGTGATTTAAAGGGAAATTCTCTTTGTGATGAGGGCGCATGCTTGGCCATGAAAGAATGAAATTCGTATTAGGATATCTTGGTCGGCTAATTTGCATGAGTTTGCCTCGAGTGAGAGTCGATTCTTCAGTCTAGGAGGTCTTGATTTGGTTAAATGTCATTGGAATGATACTATGCATGTTTTCTTGATGATTTGTTATGAAAATAATCGGTATAGCAAGTAGCTCGGATTGTCGAGCCAAAGTATCCATGATAGGGTGTCAATTTCATGAGGTGTAGGACTATTGTTCGAGGACGAACAAGATTTTAAGTGTGGGGTAGGTGATCTGGGCATATTTATATGCCCGGTGATACTCAAATGCATCATTTTTGCCTTGTTTTTCCAACAATGTTTGTACATTTGCATGTAAATTGTAGGGAAGTGTGAATTTATACTAACCAACATGATTAGCGTTGTTTCCGGGAAAAACATACTTTTTATGGAGTTAAGATGCATGTAGGGAGGAATCGGAGATGGACTCGGGAACTAGACAGGAAGCGGAGTGGAGAAGCTAGGAATTTAAGGGCTCCGTGATGGAGCGTGATACCTTCACTATCGCGGATGCATTGCATGCGGGAGATATAGAATTCAAGAAATTCAGAGAAGGTCCACATTGAGCCGTGGCACGTTGGAATTAATTTCCCCGGATCTTGACATTCCGGTGAAAGTGCGCATTTTGCCGTGGCACCTTTGGGCATGCTCCAGAGTTGCATGCCGTGCACGTTGGGAGCACAATTACAGGCGGCCAACTTCCAAGAGCCTCCCCGCGTTTGCATAGTGTCATGGAGGCAATGCTCCAGCGTGCACTCCGTGACACGTTGCTTGTTATTAGGAAAAATTATCCTAGTGTAAATAGAACACTTAGGTTCATTTTTAATTATTCGACTTGGTGGAGCAAGAACGTGGGGTTACAGGCGGTTGAGAGGATGAAAATTCTTAGGGTTTTCTCTATCCCTTCTTTTCTTTCAATTGTTTGCATGATTTACATTCATTTAACGATGTTTCAATCCACAAATGAGTGGCTAATTCCCCTCCTTGCTGAGGTTATGAATTGTTGTATTGAAATGTAATTGTTTGATTATTTGGTTGTTTCATCTTTTCTTCTATGGTTGTTCTATTTAATTCTTGTTCTTCTTTTGCATTAATATCGGCCAATGTTAATGTAAATCCAAAGTACGGTTTCACCCGAGAGGGCACGAACTGGAAAGTTGTGAATTAATAGGATATGATCTGTTCTTTGTTTGGGAAAATTGAGAAATTGATTTACCTTCGGGGATAGAAATATACAAAGTCGTATTAGTCAAGTGTGTAATCGGTTTTGTACTTCAGAACATGAATTTCTTCTTATGCAAATGTAGGTGGAAGGTTCATGATTCTTAAGTTGGGTTAATGCGAGAGTTTTAATCCATAGGCTAAGTTCCGACTAGCAACTGGAAGAAAAGCCATGTATATCAATAAGTGAATTTCTTTCATGTTCGTTTTAGCCTCGGCATGCTCACATTCATAGTTCGGACTCACTCGTATAATTATTCTACTTTAGTATAAAATATAGTTTACAAAAAATATAAAAACTTTATTTTACACTGTTGTCTTCATTATTAGGTTACGGTAAATTAACACTCGAAAAGGTTTTACCTGTAGTCAGTCCCTGTGGGTTCGGCATTTCGGTTCTTAAAAATGGCCACTATATTACTTGTACAACCCCGTACACTTGCGGGCTCATCAAGGAGCATGTACTAGAGTCAGCCGCCCATGCGAGTTTAGGGTGGCAATTCGGGCCAAGCACACGGCCATGACAGCTCATGTCAGGAATCAAATTGTGGCGCATTATCCACAAAATGGGAATTGGCGAGTTGCTAGGGTGAGGAATTTTTAGGATGAGCCCTCGGAGTTCACGAGTCGAAGGTAGATGAGGACCCGCATGACTTTATTGAGGAAATTCCTGAAGATCACCAAGGTTATGGGGGTGTGTAATGGGGAATGTGTTGATTTGACCTCCTATCGGGTCAAGGGTAGCACATATATGGTTCAAACGTGGAAAGGTTCTAGGACGGAGTGCCGAGGCCGATAGGTTAGGATGAGTTCCACACCGCGTTCATGGATCGGTTCTTCCCTCGGGAGATGAGGGAGCTCAAGTGAGTTTGAGTTTGTGAATTTGAAACGGGGCAACATCTCGGTTCTGTCTTATGCTTTGGAATTCACTCGGCTATCTAAATATTCTCCGGAGTTGGTGGCGGATCAGCGGGCTCGGGTGAGCCACTTTATGTTGCATGGAGTAGAAAATTACTTGGATAAGGATTGCGGATTGTCGCTTTCTGGGAAATCGACTTTCCCGTATTGTATTGCATGCCTATCAGATGGAGTCGTGCATGGGAGGTGAGAGAGGACAAGAGGGCCGGGTGCAGCGGCTACGGCATTTCTCGAGGCCGAGGTCAAGGTGGATCACGTCGGTAGTCCCGGCACGAATTCGCTACTCCGGCTCCATCATCCTTCTAGCACGCCGTCCGGGTTGAGTTGACCGAGAGGAGCGGGGCTACAGGTTTGAGGTATCATGGCATGCGAGGTGGAGCGCACTCGGCTTATGCGAGATGTGGCAAAAATCATCCAGGAGGCTGCACAGTCGGTGTGGATGCTTGTTTTGGGTGCTTGAAAGCAGAAGCCCAGGCACGAGTCGGTGCCCTACAGCCAATTATATCGCTCCAACAGCACGACCCGCTCAGCAGGGTGCCTCTACAAGTTACTTCCGCGGAATTAATAGAATTGGCCATGACTGATTTTGACATCATTTTGGGCATGGATTGGTTTTTTTCATGTTATGCTTCGACTAATTGTATGACCCATGCAGTGGAATTTCGATTTTTGGGTGAGTCGGTTTTGGAATGGAAGTGTAATTTAGCTGTGCCAGCTAGTCAGTTTATTTCATATTTGAAGTCTAGTAAAATGATCTCTAAGGGTTGCATGTACCACCTTGTTTAGATTTAAGGATGTAGAGTCGGGAGCCACGACTATTGATCGGTTACAGTAGTGTGCGACTATTCGGAGGTTCTTCCCGATGATTTACGGTGTCCCCTCCCGAGAAAGGGAAATTGATTTTGGAATGATCTACTGCCCGATACAGGAAACCTATCTTTATTCCTCCTTATAGGATGGCCCTAGCTAAGTTAAAAGAGTTATAGGAACAATTGAAAGACTTTTTGGATAAGGGTTTCATTAGACCGAGCAAATCTCCATAGGGCACACCGGTTCTGTTTGTTCCCGAGGAAAAGGATGGATCCCTTTGAATCTGTATTGATTATCTAAGCAATAATAAGGTCACAGTAGAATCGGTACCCCTTGCCCAGGATTGATGACTTATTTGACCAGCTCTAGGGTGCCAGGTGTTTCTCGAAGATAGATCTCGGGTTTGGGTATCACCGGAGTGTCAGGAGAGTGATATCCCAAAGACAGCTTTCAAGCAGTATGGTGATTATGAGTTTGTAATTATGTCATTTGGACTAACAAATGCTCCTGCAACTTTTATGGATCTAATGAATAGGGTATTCAAGGCATATTTGGACATGTTCGTGATTGTGTCCTTGATGACATCTTATATACTCCGAGGAGCCAGTGACTTAATATGGGCGATTTCAATTTCTAATTTATTAAGCTTGATTATACATGTTCCATGATAGAATTGATTTATGATCCATTGATGTTTTTCATAAGCCTGGGTGTATATTGAATTAAATCATGATTATATTATGTTATTTATTCTGATCTTATGGAAACTTAAACTATATGCATGATGCACTAGCTATGTATCGTATTTTATTAAGCATGAATTATGTTTTTGTGACTCACGGGGCTCAAGTTATCGTTAGTTCACACGTATGTTCAAGCATGTTTATGATTATCATGATTTAACTAGCCCGTAAACTCATTTATGTATTATTATGAGCACTATATATGTTTTGGGAGTAGTATCGAACGCCGAGTAGGTTCGGGGCTCGGAGTTAAGCCCGGGTCTCATGAACTACGTGCCACCATAGGTATGTTGGGACCAATTCATGTTTTTCCCTGGCCTAAATGGCCCTTTTTCATGTGTGATCAAACCCTTCATGGTTCGTACCCTTGGCAAGGTACGAAGACACCCTCCGACTAGGGTTACAGTCGGGCTTCATGTATTCTTATAGGGTATGTCGGTTAGAGAATCTCCCACACTATTCCTCAAGATTTATGCATGTTTATGACTATGTATATGCGCTCAAGTTATGTTCCGTAGAATTTTTTTCTCTTATGATTTGATTACGATTGTATTATGAATGATTCGAAAACCTTGTGTCACCCCTACCTTAGGAGGCATAGTAGCACACAGTGCCCTACTAGGACTGAACTCTTTGAGTTGTCTGTGAGCCCAAGCATCTCTGGTGCAGGGCTGACTCCTAACTCTAGAATCAAGAAAACAACAGGCTATATAGCGGCTGCAAATACAACCCCAGAGTGACAAGGCCTATAGCCACACTGTGAAAAATATACGGCTAACCGAGAGACAAACAATCATAGGGGTCCTATGCGAATCGAAAAGTCCACTATGATATCTAGTTATAACTGAAAAGTAAGATCAAATGCTAAACTAAGCTATAAATGACAAGGCCACCAAGCAACAGCTAAACAAGGCCCCACACGGCCAGCATACATAATCTAAAATACATATGGGCCACATGGCTGATATCATCTAACCAACAAGGAAGTAACACAAGTTGCAAGCTTCTAAGAGTAATAAGATGGTAGGGACAGGGCCCCTACCTACCCATACTGTACAAAAAAAGGAATAAACCTCTACCCGCCAGCCGGAAGAAGGGGCGCGGTTGTACGGCGCGGAACTATGAGTTTTGCTCCTCGTCTATGTATCTGCGAGCAAGTAATGCGAGCGCCCAAGGAAGGCATCAGTACAATATGTACTGAATAATAACAGGCAATAGATAAGCTGAATAGGACTAGAAGTAAATAAAAGAAGAGGCGAAATATTAACATGTACGCCGGTGATTCGTGTGTTGCATCTAACTAACACTACATGTACATAAGCTAAAGCGCATACACACACATTTATACACTATAGCTAGTAGACAAGAATTCATACAAGAACCCCAACTGGCCCCCATAAGCCAGGAGGTACAATCAACACAATAATAACTCGCTCAGGCTCCCATAAGTCCTGGCAAGCACATCTCAATCTTTATATACCCCCTACCAGGGTTTCTACAACTCTCTTGGTACTATAGCCAACCTACCGGTCCAGGGTCTACCACAGACCCGCTTTACCCCCTGAACTATAGAGTTTGTGTCTAAGTTTGAGTCCGAGGACTCTGATATCTACACCCGGCGTAAACGCTCGGCGGGGTGTGTATAAGGAAAACCATATAAATGAGATCGGATCCCGTGCCGTCCCTTGCGTCGGCATGCGCTCCAATGGCGATGTATCCTCTCTCCCCTGGTGGCGGCGACACAGCTATTAGCCCTTGGGCAGTCATGGAAGGCTCTAACTGGGGGCAACCCCAACCCAGGTGCTATAATGATACATCAATCTATCTATATAAAGAGAGCATATTTGGCCTTCTGGGCCTCATGCTAGTGCTACTCGCTTCTAGAATATTACGTATGGCTATGCGCCCAGGCACGCCATGTGCCGTATTTTATCAGAGGATCTGATAGTGATCATGATCTCTAATTATCTGGGATGAATAAGCGAGGTCTGAAGTGGACCAACAATGGCAGATGTCCTGGGACATCTACAACTCATGAATACCTGTGGGGTTGCGGATGGCTAACTTGCTTTATTAACCACAATTAAACAACTATAGGCTGGACTTGGTCGAACTTGCTTCCTAACGCGTCGGCACCCTGGTCCTTCACAAGGAGCTTACCGAACTCCTTAACATGTGATTGCTGCTTGTCCTAGAAGAGTACTACGACTCCTTAAGCCTTATACAGGATCACTCGGATCTATATTATTGTTCTAGAAATTCCCGATCTTATAGGCAATTCTATATGTTGGCCTCTCCTGGCACTCTTTACTTGAATACCTTACAAGAAGAATCAGCAAGGGTGCTATCCTGTTACCCATGAGTTTATCTGACTCCCGGACTGACTAGGCTAGCTTCTTTGGGCATCCCCTACGTGATAACTTTTAAGTCGACTAAGGCGGCAATCACTTGATAAGGCTAAAAGGGATTTGCAAATGATCCTCAATACATTGGACAACTCTAATTAATGGCTAACTCTAGAATATACCTATTCTGTCTCTATTTCTGGGTTTTGGAATCTGCGATAACGTCAATGACCTCTAGGGATGCTTTCCTACCAATACGAGGCACCAATGGTCGTCGGGCCTTCACTTCTTTATTATCTTTGTTTAACCAACTGATTGGGCCATGCTCTTGCTAGCTTCTGAAGTCTAGGCGGCAACAAAAACGCATATAAGTCTACCATTACAATAAACTGAGAACTAAAGAGTTTCTATAGCGCTCACAACGCGAATTACATTTAACTGTTCCCTTTTAGGGTCTGATGCGATGCAGCTATACGTTTCCTAGCGACTAACCAGAATTTATATAAATTTGTAAGCCCTATTAGCAGCTAATCGCAACATATCGATATTTATATACGTATATCAATAACAGCTAATTACAACATATCAAATCACAATCTAATGGTAACAACTATGTTGCATAGTTAGCGAGTTCGCCTTACATACCTCGTTCTCCGTTTTCTGACTAACTGCGAGTATCAGCTCGTGTTCAACTGCCCTTCTCAGCTAATCATATTAATAGAAGAATAGGCCAACCGCTACTGAATTCGAAGAAACGTAACTTTATATGTATATCACGACTATAATTCAACTTATCGAAAGATGATCAAAAATAATTTCTCGGGAATCTAGAGGAGAAATACTTACTTTAAGCACAGGATCGTATTGACACTAGTTTGGAGCAATTCCAAAAATTTGGCTCGGCAGACGACGATTCGCCGAGCGAATTTCACGAAACTAACTTCGTGAAATGCTCCCTGCTGACCTTATACCTCGATACGCGAAGTTAATTTGGATTTGGATGGCGTTTAGCAGCGTAATCGGAGGAAAATTAAATGTTCTCCCTCGTCCTCACCTCTTTTGGTCGTGGGTTTACTTGAGAAATAACATTAAATCTAAGGGTGAGGCCTATATATACTTGAAGTAGCATACAAAGCAACGTGGCATGCTGGCCAATGCGCTGATTCTGCTCCGTGCCACATTGGCTAACGCAGAGGAGCAGCTCTATGCCACTTTGCCCCTATGGGCAGTTTGGTTCGGCCTCCTCTCACGAAATCCCAACTTGGCACTCGTTCGGCCTTCCCTGGGCCCTTTCCTCGTACGTATGACATTTTAAAACTGTCAACCAAAATGTGAATAGGCCGACTAAATTCTAGAAACTTACGGGGTGTAACACCTTGAGCCTTAAGTTATATTGCAATAATTATGTTATGAGTATGTTGTCCTACTCTTATGAACATTTATGAGTTTTACACATGTTTTAAATGTCTGTTTTACTTATTTTTCATACTCAGTACATTTCACATACTAACCGTATACTTTCTATGTTGTATTATCTCATGATATAGGTCCCAGTTCTCAGGTGCATCCTCATCCGTAGATAGATTCGGACTTGTTCTCTGCGTATTTGGTGAGTCCTCATGTTCTGAGGGCGACATGTTCAAACTATATGTTATTCCTTCAGTTTCTGGATGTTGGATTAGTTGGGGAGTTGTCCCATCAATCTGCCTTTCATGTTTAGAGGCTTATCAGACTAAAAAGATTGTATTCCGCCGTATTGTATAAGTATTGTATTGTTTTCTCTCATGTTATGTTATGATTACGTTCTCTATGCTAAGTCTTCCGCTCATGTGATTGAATTAGTTGTATTCTCATGCAATGGTTCGACTTGGGGTCTCTCGGGGCTCCTTGTCCCGTGTCTATGATACGGGTGTACATTTGGATCATGACACCACGAGTGTGACCATGAGTCGTGGTCAGCCACACGACTCGTTAGGTCACCCGTGGTCAAGGATGGGCGAAGGAAGAAGAAAAGTGGGATTGTGTACTTAACGGGTCCTCACCACGATTCTCTGGGAACACCACAAGTCGTGGTGTTGCCCGTGGTGACCCGAAATTGATTTTTGACAGTGTTAAGGACGAGAGGTGACCATGAATCGTGATCACCACTAACGACCCGTTATGTCCCCTATGGTCACAGCAGTGGATTTTTTGGCAGTGTACTTCACGAGTTGGACCACGAGTCGTGGTCACTGGGCACGCCTCGTCCAGTCCCTCTTTGGGACTGGCAGGGTGATTTTTCTACGAGATTTTTAGGGGCTTTTCTATAATTTCCTAAACTCCTACACTCTAAACTACATAGTGTTGTGCTCGTCCAGAAGGGAGTTAAAAGGGTCATTGGCTTTTTCCTCTCACCCATTCTCGTGATACATAGACTCAGAATGTAGAAACTCTCAAGGCTAGAACTAGGGTAATCGATTTCCTCTCAGATTTTCAAGGAATTCTCTCCGAGATTTCTTCACCAGGTATGTGGGAATTCAACAAGGGAATAGTTCTTCCCTTGTGTCCCTAAAAAACCTTGTCTAATTTTCTCTATCATTTACAACCCTGTAGCATCAAAATGTGAAAAAATTTCAGACAGATTTCTTTGTGGATTAAGATGGAATATTTCTTATGATTTTAATTGCTTTATTATTCCCTATTGCTAGAAATTTGTGAAAGATTGTATCTAGTAGAATGATCCAACCCTATTTCCCAGCTCAGTAGAAATTAGAATCTTGCAGGTTGAACTAGTTTTCCCTGTAGCTTGGTTCTATCAATTTTAGGATGCACATATATTTATTTCATGTTAAATTCTCAGTCAGATTTTTGGCAACCTCAGTGTTGTCCAGAAAAAATGTCAGCTGATTAGTTTGACCACAGTTAATTTGTGACATGTCAGTTATGCCTCCCAGTTATCAGAATTTAGACTTAGACATCAGTTATTATATTTGTGTGGTTCTTTAGACGGTTACGACACTTCCAGATAAGAAGCTCTTACCAGTCATAGAACTGCCAACTTCATCCTCAGTTTGTTCTTTAGACAGCTACAACACTCCCAGATGAGCAGTCCTGACTAGTCTTAGAACACCAGTTTCCAAATCCGGTCTGATAAGACTCTCAGGGTACTCTTAGATAGTATCCCTGAGCCAATTTAAGTCTTTGGCCCTCAGTATCGAGCTACCTACTTGGCAGTAGTAATCATGGTAGGATTATTCAGTAGGAGTGGGACTTAGAACCGAGAGGGTCGGGGTTCTAGCGCACCGAGGTTCCCAGAACTACATTGCCACTGTAGGTTATATTTTATTAGCCTCATGGCCCTAGACAGTGATCTCACAGTCCATGCCTTTATACCATGGAAAAGGTATATTGGTTCCTACCGATGGGGTGTGTACATTGGACTTCACGTCTAGCTCACGTGGTTATACATCGGTTATAGCTTCTCCCACTAGTCAGTTCAGTTTCAGATTAGCTTTTCAGTTCAGTCTCAGTTTGTCTAAGTTCAGAACAGTTTCATACTACTCAATACAGTTATAAGTTCAGTATAGTAGTTCAAATCAGTATCTCAGATTTAGGGTATGTCTTTGACCATCAGATTGGGTCATTTTGACCACCTCAACATAGCTCAGTTTATTCAGTTACAGTATTTCAGTTGGTCATTGCATGTCTTTATAGTTCAATTGTTTTATTCTCTATTTTAAGATTTCTCTCACTTACTTAGTACATTCAAAGTACTGACGCATACCTCTTATGTTGTATCGTCTTATGATACAGCTGCAGGTACTCAGTCTCAACACCGTTAGCATACCTCACTCAGAAGTTCAGCTGCATCATTAGTGAGTCCTCATCTTTCTAGGACGAGGATTATTTCTTTCAGTTATATTTCTTCAGTTAGACTTAGAGTTAGCTGGGGGCTTGTCCCAGTAACTCATCAGATAGATGGCTTTCAGACACATATATAGATTAAGATTTTCATCTTTGTTGCAGTTGTTTTAAACTTTATTATTTACTACTTCTTCATAAATATTTTATTTTATTATTTTAAAGCTTCCGCTATGTTTTTACTCAGAATGTCAGTGTTATGATAGACCATGGGTTGACTTGGGTTACTCTTGACCCCAAGTACCGTGTCTTGCCCTGTGTATAGACTCGGGGTGTGACAATTACAAACCAAGCAAGTATGCAAGATAAGTCATGATGACAAAAAAACTGGGCCCACCATGTATAAATTTAGCAATTAAAGCATGTATGGTAAAATAAAGTTTACTTCTCCCACTCAACACTTAATTGGTAGCACTGTCCCCAGTGCTAAAACAATAAACCATAAAGTAAAAGAGTAAAAGAAGAACTCTTTGGGCCTCTAGTCCTCGTCGTCAATGAAGGATGTCTCAGATTCATCTCTCACGTCACAAGGACCAATTGTAGCTTTGATCTATGCGATGCTTGCTGCTTTGCTACTTTCTATTGTTTGTTTTGCTGCTCTTTATTCATTGTAATCATTATATGTAATGATTGTATTATTATGAGGAAATTATTACATCTAATGATTTTCTCATTTTTTTCTCTCTTATTAATTTTTGACCCACTTTTTATTCGTTTTTTCTCCAAAGTTCTTTCGCGGTCTATGGATTAATTCCTGTACACTTCAACAAACAAATAAACTCTAAAAAAATTAAAAATTATCTTGGGTTGCATCCCAAGTAGCGCTTGATTCGCGGCATGACGTGGGTATCTTGATTACTCATACTTCATCAAGATACCCCTTGGGTTGCCTCTCAAGAAGCGCATAATTTAACGTCGCGGCATAATGCATCAATCATCTTAAGGTCTGTTCAACATTTCCTCCTCCTTTTTGGAGCTAAACCAATATGTTACCACCTGAAAAAAACTAAAACAACTATTAAAAAACGTAAATCACAAAATAAAAATTACAAGTCAAGCTTAGACACCAATTAACTATTTCAATACCATATTCCCCGACAACGACGCTAAAATTTGATCAAGCCCAAATTACACCTTGTAATAGACGTATAAACAGTCGCTATCAAATATAGTAACCCAACAAAGATTGGGGTCGATCCAACAGGGAATAGGTAGAAACAATATGTTAACAATGAAAATAAGCTAACTTGTACTCAATATTTCAAAAGGGGGTTTGCAAATAAAGAAAGAAAATAATTTTACAAATAATTGAGTTTGTATCAAATTGATGGAGCTAAGCTAGCACTGTGTTCCCCATGATTTCATAACTTAGTAGGCTTTTACTAGTGATCTATCCTAGTGAATTTTGTGTAAAACTTACATTTAGTACATCTAAAGTTTATCGACTTAAGAATTACACTAATCTACTTTCGGTCTCAAAGTGCATGTGTTACGTTCACTAATGGACAATAGATGCTTTCCACCTATCTCCTCTCAGTCTCAAAAGTGTGTCAATTTTAACTTTGCAGTTATTCTTGACTTTAACTATCCTCGGTTAGAACTCAAGTTAATTAGATGAGAGTTATTAACCTCAAATTGTCATTGTTAATTTCTTTTCCTAACTCCAAACTCCTTGGTCGGGCAAGTTGAAGATACAGGCACTTTTCAATGTTTGCAATCGGTAAAACTCTAATTAAAATGAAGAGAATAGAAATCCACTCAATTCACTATTCAAGAATCACTATTTTATTATGCCTACATTCGTTAATCCATCATGGTTCTCAGAACCCTAGCCTAAAAGATTTAGTCGCTCATGTTTATGAAAAACCAAATACAAGATGTAGAAGAAATCATAATTAAATACTTACAAAAATAAGTAATTGAGTAGGAAATCTCCAAGACTATATTGAATCACAAGAACTTGATAAAATTCCAACAATTATCAACTAAACTATTACACAAATTCTCAAAGTATGAATTGTGTAATACTTGAATCTAAGAATACTCAATATGACAATGTAGTACTTTTGTTAGATGCCTAAAACATAGAAGTAAAGGATATTTATAATAGTAGATTAAGCCTTAATTGTTCCTTCTTAGATTTGAATTGGGTTTTGCAGCTTCTGTACCTAGTAGAATTGGGATTTGACTTCTTGCCTTCTAAACCTACATGTGTCTTGCACCGCCTATAGCACTGATGTGCCTGGCACGGCATGCCACTCATAGCTTTATCCTTGCCTGTGCATCGTGCAGGCCATAGCACAGGACTGTCTGCACGATGCCATCTTCTACATACTCATTTCTTCAATTTTGTTTTGCCATTGTTGCTCTTTTGAGCCTCAAACAAGCCCAAATTCATCACTTTAAACCTTGAAAGCATCTAATCATGTGTTTTAGCTCTTTTTCTCGAATATATCATAAAACACGTGGAAACACACATAATTTTTTGTCAAAACATAGTAAAATATGGACAAAAATATGGCTAAGAAATGCTTATATTCACCATTCATCAAGTATCCAAAGCATGAGAGTTATTCTAGCTACTGCTCAAGCCCTAGGGATAGATCAGCCTACGGGGTCTGATAGCTCCTCCATAGTGTCAAGTTGAGGCTGACCTATGGGGTTTGAGCTCTTTCAGTAGGGTTGACTTGATAACCATCGATCCAGAGTTGTTCTGGCATTGTTAGACTAGTAATTGCGAATAGACAATTATTCAAGAGTTATTCCGGTCAGGCTTTGATTGTGAATTGATATGCATATTTGTTATCTTGTGTTTGTTGCTTGTTGGTTATTTTTGGAGGCTACAGGTGACTTAATGATGGCCGTGAGCGTTGAAGGGCCTAGAGTTGAGCTAGGTAAGATTATTTAGATGAATCCTATGGCACAAGTGGTGGTAGGTGAGTTGTATCGGCTAGGTGCCAACTGATTGTTTGCTTGTCTATTTAAATTGTTGTGACAGACTTGCTAGGCTTATCGGGGCCAAGTAGGTTCTGTTTGCTTTATTTAATTATCTGAGTAGGATGTTATTGATATCATGTTTGTCTGTTGGTTTGAAATTTGATTCTTATCATCAATTTTACCTTACATTCTCAACACATTTCCATACTGATGCGCTAGTCAGGGTGCTGAATTCATGCCTTCAAGTGTTGATTGGAAGGTAGCTCGAGTCCTTCGTCGCTGAGAAATTGTTCCAGATGATTCAATAACCTCCATGTCCTTTAGAGTTTCTAGTGTTTGTTTTATGGGTAGTTTAAGGTCCTATCCCAATCATTTGATTATTGTTGTATTTGTAGAGGCTCACAGACGTCGCTATGGTGGCAGTATTGTTGTTTTAAGCCTAGAAGGCTCTATTATGCAGGTTATATTTCATTTTGTGGCCTCATTTTCCTATTGTATATCTTTTGATTTGTTCTATGGGCCAGCTTCCATTTTAGTTTGTCATGTACTCTATTTTAATAGTTGTTATGATACTAAACCCGTCGCATTTGGCCTGTTGTAGTTGGTCTTGTGGCAGGATATGCTCTATTAGATGGATACCTCCCTGAGTTTGGGGTATGACAAAGGTATCACAAAACGAGCTGATAACACAGTTGATGGGATTGCCAAGGCCCATTTGAACGAATAAGTGTAAACGAAGGAATATCTAGGTCTTCATGAAGTAATGCTCTCAGAAGCATTAGGAGCCCCTACCCAATAATTGTCCGGGGGCCACTTATAGTTTGCGTGGACTGGGGACAAATCTTTTTCCTTCACAAGAGAGCCCAACTCAATCATAGGTTCGTTCTTTGTTCCAGCACCTCCATATGCCTGGGTCTTGAAGTCATCGTCAAAAAATACACACTGGGAATAACTACATCGATAGACAGGTCATGATTAGTTTTTCTCCCTTTTCTTTTATTCGTCGCCTTGCTGGTAATCGAAGTGAAAGAGCAAGAGTTTAATAAAGAGACAGACATATCGAATTTAGATGAGGGCCAGCTAGAAGAGGCTAAAACAATAAGAATCCATAAAGTCAATAAGTGGGTAAGGATAGAAGATATCTAGAATATGGTGGAGAATGCTTCCTAGAATTTATAGATTTGAGGGAGAGTCTCCATGTCACCTTGGGTAGAGAGTCATAGTTAGGTTGAATATGTGCCAAAGTGGGACAACACGTGGAAGGGGTAGTTCATCCTATGCTGGGAAAAAGAGAAGCGTGGTGGTAATTTGCATTTTCTATCCATCTTCCAGGAGTGACTAGCGTCGCATCCGTAAAATGTGGAATTGTTTGTGTGGGATAAACCGGATTGAAAACATGTGGCACCATTAATAGGTCTAAAATGGAATTTTGTGACCCCAAGAGCTAAGGATCTCAGGGAGCGAATTTCTCTGAGATAGCAATGGTAGAGACGCCATCTCGTATGGGATAAAGACCAGGGAATCATCGCTCTCAATGACGTGGCACATAAGAAGGGCAGGAATTTTGTTGGGATTTAAAAAAATTGGCCCCCCTCCTCTAACGGGTGACACCACGACTCGATGATTGATCCAACAAGTCGTTATGTGCTCTCGTCCTGGCTACTGGAATTTTCTTGGGCTTGGCTCACGGATGGAAACAACGACTCGGTGTATGGCACAACGGGTCATTGACTTCCCTCATCGCTGCTAGAAGGACTTCATTTCCTTCCTTCTCCCAACGGCTCAACAAGATGGGTTGTTGGTCTCTTCCATGAGCCGTTACTTGGCTCGTTGGTTCCTGTAATACCCCGAAAGCCCTAAGATCAGACCTAGGAGTTGAAACGGAGAAAATTGGAGATCTGGCACCAAGTCACAAAATGAGTCATTCTATGACCCGTGGGGTAGACCATGAGTCGTGAGGTAACTCGTGGTGAGATTCAGGGAGTGAGTTTGAAATTTTAGGATTTGAGGTCCCCACGGACGTGACCACGAGTCTGGTTAGATCCCACGACTCGTTGAGTCAGTCGTGGGTAAATTTTTTTTGGGAAGATGAAGGAGGCCTAGCAGTGTATCCTACGGAAGGTCCCCACAAGTCGTGGTCAATCACTGCGATTCATGGGATGGGTCGTGGATAGTATGTTGGATATAATTTGAAATCTAAGGTAGTGAAGGTGACGAGTGGTGACCACGAGTCGTGGTCACCTCTAACGACTCGTGAGGTTCCCCGTGACGAGCCCTAGATGATCTAGTGGGCAGTGTACTCGTCGATCAATGCCACGATTCATTTCCTAGATGACGACTCGTCCAGTCCCTCAATAGGACTAGCAGTCAGTTATTCTCTGCGAATTTAGTATGGGCTTTTCCGTAATTCCTATGATCCTTAGGCCTAAACTATGTCATTTTAAGCTATGAATGATGAGTTTTAAGAGGGGTAAGTTCATTTTAGGACATTCTTACTCATGCATGTAAAGATAGAGAGTAGAGAGGTGATCAAGCTCATTCTCCTTCAAGTTTTCTTCAATTCTTCATTGGGCAATCAAGTAGTGATAAAATCAGATCTTCCCCGGGTATGTAGGGTTATGAATGGGTGAATCCATTCACATCCATTCCCAATCTCTCTATAAATCATGAGATTTCCTATGATGATTCTATGGGGTTTTAACCCAATGCATGAAATTTCTAATTTACAACATGGACATGATTCAAAGGTGTTTTTATTATTGAGTTATGAATTATGGTAAAATTTTTATGTTGTTTTCCACTAAAACCATGTTTCAAGCTTTTTAAACTTAAATGCCCATTTATGAGAAGTTCATGAAAGTTGAGATTTATGATGAATGTTCATGTATGATAAGGTATTAATGATGAAAAACATGTTTTAAAGTGTTGGTGTTTATAATCATGTCTTCAAGTGAATTACTCATTTGAGGATTAAACATCTTCAAAACAAGTAGAAAACATACANTATTAATGATGAAAAACATGTTTTAAAGTGTTGGTGTTTATAATCATGTCTTCAAGTGAATTGAGTATTTTCAAGCATGTTAAAGTATTGTACAATGCCCACATATTTGAGTATGATTTATGAATTATGATATGAATCTCATGATTTATCAATTTATGATGTTGGCCAATTTACGGGCCTTTGATTCATAGTTAAACATGTATGTAAATGGGTATCAACGATATTAAATGTTTATTTGGCCATGAATATGATGAATGATGTTTATGATTTATATACGAGCCTAATGTGCATGTTTTTGGGAGTAGTATCTAGCACCGAGTAGCCCGGCATTCAAAGGACTACGACGGTTGGTCATAACTACGTGCCACCATAGGTTCATGTTGATACATTACAATGTTAATGGATCCCCTCTTTCGTGATATCACATAATGCACGTCCCTTGCCTGGCAAGCCTGGGACAATTCTTCCCACTTGACTGAGTTAGTTGGGGCATCATGTAAGGCTCTACCATGATGGTGTCGGTTATGAAGATTCCTCCCATTGTTCCTCATGATTTATGCATGGTTATGTTTTATTATTTTGCTCAAGTCATGTTTAATGAAGCTTTCGTCTTATGGTTATGATAATGGTTAATTTACAAATGCCTTGAAAACCTTGAGCCTTATGTTACATTATGATATTTATGTTATAAGCATGTTTTCCTACTCTTATGATCTCTTATACATTTAAAATGTCTGTTTTACTTACCTTGCATACTTTGTACATTTCACGTACTGATCACATACTCTATGTTGCATCGTTTCATGATACAGACTCTGATCTTTAGTCCCAGCATCGTCATTAGCTCGTTCCCAGAGTTAGCATCCAGCTAATTGGTTAGTCCTCATCCCCCAAGGACCAATTGATATTAGTTATCTCTTTATGTTCAATTTTCTAGACTTGTCAGGTTAGTTGGGGGTGTTGTCCCATCAGCCCATCAGATATGTTAGAGGCTTTCAGACTATATTTAGTAATCAGCTCGTCGTGTATCATGTGATTTCCTACTTCGATGTTATGTTATGATGAGATTTTTAATATGTTTATTATGTCAAATATCTTGCTTTATTGATTGAGTTAGACGTATGTTCATGTCATGGGTCGACTTGGAGTCTCTCGAGGCTCCTTGTACCGTGTCTCAATTCGGGCCTATATTCGGGTTCTAACAAACTTGGTATCAGATCCATAGGTTTGAAGTGTCCTAGGGTGTCTGAAAGTCGGGTTATGTAGAGTCTTTTTCATGGGTGTGAAGCGCGCCACACTTATGATGAAGAGGCTACGAGAAATTTTGGAAATGTTCCCTTCTTTCATGATTTATGTCATGTAATGAAATGCCTTTCTATCCTTCTAACTCGTGCTATTCGCGATTGCAGAATCATGGCTCCCTATAGAGTTAATGGTAGGAGGAATGGGAATGGAAACAGCAACGAGGATGCAACGGAGATGGGCACCAACTATCCCACCAGTCCAAGAGCACCAAGCACCGGAGCCGGTTGCCCATGCAGAATTCCAGGCAGCTATTCAGATGTTAGCACAGGCCTTGACCGCTCAGGTCAACAAGTAGGCAGTGGCACATATTTCTCAAAATATAAATGTGGTGACAGCTCGAGTCAGAGATTTCTTGAGGATGAGCCCGCCTAAGTTTCTTATTTCCAAGGTGGACGAGGATCCACATGAGTTTATTGATGAGATTATGAAGATCACCCAGCTCATGGGATGAATGGAGTTGAGTGTGCTGAGTTGGCATAATATTAGTTGAAAGGGGTTGCACACATCTGGTTTTGACAGTGGAAAGATAGTAGGGTCGCCGGAGCAGGCCCTATCACTTGGGAGGAGTTCCATATTGCTTTCCTAGATCAGTTCTTCCCTCGTGAGATGAGGGAGTTTAAGGTAGCCGAGTTTGTGAATCTTAAGCAGGGGAAGATCACGGTATAGGAGTATTCCATTGATTTCATTCTCTTATCAAAGTACTCCCCAAAGTTAGTGGTTGATCAGAGGGCGCAAGTTAGCAGGTTTGTTCATGGGGTGGCGAACTATTTTGGAAAAGATTGCAGGATCGCTATGCTCCACCAGTATATGGATTTCCCCAGGATATTCTTATAAGCCCAGCAGATAGAGGTGGCGCATATGAGGGAGAGAGAGGACAAAAGGGCCCGTACAGAAGGCTATGGGTTCACTCAGCAGAGGCCCGGCGGTGGTCACTGCCCTCAAATTCAGCAGAGGTCACTAGTTCCAGCACCATCAGCAGCTAATGTCCCATCTAGGCCCAAGGGTGATCAGAGAGGGATTCAGGTAGAGCGCACCTTTCCAGCTTGCGAAAAGTGTGGCAAGAGTCATATCGGGGAGTGCTTGCTCGGCTCTGATATTCGTTATGGGTGCAGTAGAATCGGCCACATGCACCAAGCGTGTCCATTTGCTATACAGGATGATGATAGAGGCCATGCAAAAACTACAAGGTCAACAGCAGCTCTAGAACACTCAACTCTGCAAGGGGCACCCACTAGTAAGGGTGGCGGGCAGCACCAAAACAGATTCTATGCCCTCACCTCACGTCAGGAGCAGGAGACTTCACCGAATATGGTTACTAGTATGTTATGAGTGTTTCACCTTGATGCTTATGCTTTTTAAGATCCAGGGGCTACCTTGTCTTTTGTGACACCTTATATTGTTAGTAGCTTTGGAGTCAGTCCTAAAATTCTATCAGAATCATTCTCAGTCTCTACTCCCATTGGTGATTCAGTTGTAGCTAGGCGGGTGTATAGGAGTTGCCCGATCTCAGTATTGTAGAAAGTCACCTCCGTAGACCTAGTAGAGTTATCCATGACTGACTTTGATATCATTCTTGGCATGGATTGGTTGTATGCATGTTATGCTTCTATTAATTGTAGAACCCGTGCGGTGGAGTTTCGCTTCCCGGGTGAGTCAGTCTTTGAGTGGAAGGGTAGTTCAACCAGTCCTATAGGTCATTTTATTTCCTATCTTGAGGCCAGGAAGATGATTTCCAAAGGTTGTGTGTACCATCTAGTTAGGGTTAAGGATGTTGAGTCTGAGACCCCGACTATCCATTCAGTTCCAATGGTATTTGAGTATCAAGAAGTGTTCCCTGATGATTTACTGGGTGTTCCTCCCGAGAGGGAAATTTATTTTAGTATTGACCTCCTTCCCGACACACAGCCTGTATCTATTCCTCCTTACAGAATGGCTCCAGCCGAGCTAAAAGAGTTGAAGGAGCTGTTGAAGGATCTTTTGGATAAGGGTTTCATTAGACCAAGCAAGTCCCCATGGGGTGCAGCAGTTCTCTTTATCCAAAAGAAGGATGCTCCCTTCGTATGTGTAATGATTATCGTCAATTGAACAAGTCACCATCAAGAACAGGTACCCTCTACCCAGAATTGATGATTTGTTTGACCAGCTTCAGGTGCCAACTGCTTTTCGAAGATAGATCTCAGATCTGAGTACCATTAGCTCAGAGTTCGGGAAAGCGACATCCCGAAGACAGCCTTCCAGACGCAGTATGGTCATTATGAGTTTGTAGTTATGTCTTTTGGACTAACGAATGCTCCTACAGATTTTATGGACTTAATGAATAGGGCGTTCAAGCCAAATTTGGATATGTTTGTGATCGTGTTCACTGATGACATCTGGATATACTCTCAAAGCGAGGAGGAGCATGTCGCTCATTTGTGGGTGGTGCTATAGACTCTCAGGGATCACCAATTATATGCTAAATTCAATAAGTGTGAGTTTTGGTTGAACTCAGTGGCATTTTTGGGCCATCTGGTATCAAGTGAAGGGTATAAAGGTGGACTCTCAGAAAAATAGAAGTGGTGAAAAATTGGCCTAGACTGGTGAATCCTTCAGATATCCGGAGCTTTTTGGGCTTAGCTGGCTACTATCGAAGATTTTTTGAGGGCTTTTCATCTATTACAGCACCATTGACCAAATTGACCCAAAAGAAAGTGAAATTCCAATGGTCGTAGGCTTGCGAGAAGAGCTTCCAAGAGCTGAAGGCTCGGCTCACCTCAATACTAGTGTTGACCCTACCCGAGGGTACCGATGGGTTCGTGGTGTATTATGATGCTTCAAGGATCAGACTTGGGTTTGTATTGATCCAGCATGAAAAATTTATAGCATATGCCTCCAGAAAGCTGAAAGTTCATGAGAAAAATTACTCGACCCATGATCTTGAATTGGCGGCGGTGGTATTCACCTTGAAGATATGGAGGCACTATTTGTACGAGGTCTATGTGGATGTGTTTACAGACCATAAGAGTTTACAATATGTGTTTACCAGAAGGATCTCAATCTTCGGCAAAGGAGGTGGTTGGAGCTACTTAAGGATTATGATATGAGTGTGCTTTACCATCCGGGCAAGGCAAATGTAGTAGCAGACGCACTTAGTAGACTCTCCATGGAAATTGTGTCCCGTGTGGATGAGGGAAAGAAGGAGCTGGTGAAAGATGTGCATCAACTTGCAAGGTTGGGAGTTCGGTTGGTTGATTCAACCAATGGCGGGGATATTTGTAATACCCCAGAAGTGCCTAAGATTAGACTTGGGATTTAAAAATGCAAGTTGGCAGAATCTGGGAAAAATCCCATAGAACGGATGACCTAATGGATCATTGGTCCAACCAATGACCCGTGGGAAGCACCCCTGATGAGGATTGACTGGGTAGTAGTTGGTAGTAACGAGTGAAGTAACGACCCGTTGTTTGTTATAATGAGTCGTTGTATGGAGTTGTGGTGGGAACTGATCCTAAGCCTAAGGGGGAGAACGGGTTGTGGGATGACCCATCGTGAGGAGTAATGGGTTGTGGTCACCAGTCGTGGGAAGGAGTATTAAAAACATCTAGTCAATATAACGGAAGGTAACCACGACTCGTGGGATGGAAGAACGAGTCATTGTGTGGCTCGTGGGAAGACTTGATACAGAACATGAAGGGGAAACAATGGATGATACAACGGATCATCGCCTTAAGGAACAACTCATCCTATAGAGTCGTGGGAAGTGAATATGAAAGTGTGAAATGACGCAGTGGATCCAACGGCTCAATACCACAAGTCGTGGTATCATGTAACGACTCGTGGGACCGTCCGCGGGTTCACCCAGTGCAGAAATTTCAGGGATTTCATTAAGGGTATTTTCATTATTCCTAAGTCCTGGGGTCCTAAACTACGTCGTTTAAGGCTCGAAATTCGGTGTTTATTGAGGGTAAAACCTATCCTAGGCTCATTCATATCAATGCATGCAAAGTTTGGGAATTAAGGAGGTGATCAAGCTTGTTCTGCAAGGTTTTCTTCAATTTTCCATTGGGCTTTCAAGGAGTGGTGAGATTTGATTTTCCCCAGGTATGTAGGGTTATGAGTGGGTGAATCCTCTCATACTCATGCTCAATCTATTTCAAATCATGAAATTTCCTATCTAAATTCTATGGGGGTTTTACCCAATGCATGAAATTTTGATTTCTCTATATGGGCTTGATCTAATTGAGTTACTATTATTGAATTACGAATTATGGGAAAGTTTATGTTGTTTTTCATTAAAAATCATGTTTCATGTTTTAAAAATTAAAATGCCCATTTATGAAAAGTTCATGAAAGCCAAGGTTTATGATGAATGTTCATGTATGATGAAAAGCATGTTTTCAAGTTACCCATATTTATAATCATGTTTTCCAATGAATTGAGTATTTTCAAGCATGTTAAAGTATTGGCCAATGCCCACATGTTCAAGAATTATTTACCATTTATGATATAGATCTTATGATTTATTGATTTATGATGTTGGCCGACTAAAGGGCCCTTGATTCTTTGCTAATCATGTATTTAATAGGGATCAATGATGATAATGTTTATTTGGCCATGAATCTCAATGAATGATGTTATTGATTTACATACGAGCCTAATATGCATATTTTTGGGAGCAGTGTCTAGCACCGAGAAGTCCGGCGTTCAAAGGACTACGTCGGTGTCTCATAACTACATGCCACCATGGGTTTATATTGATACATTACAATGTTAATGATCCCCTCTTTCGTGATATCACATAATGCACATCCCTCGCCTGGCAAGCCAGGGGAGACTCTGCCCACTTGAGTGAGATAGTTGGGGCATCATGTACGGCTCTACCATAATGGTGTCGGTTATGAAGAATCCTCCCATTGTTCCACATGTTTTATGCATTATTATGTTTATGCTATTTGGCTCAAGTGATTATCTAATAAAGTTTCTCTTATGACTATGATAATGAATTAATTACAAATGATTTGAAAACCACGAACCTTATTTTATCTTATGATATATTTGTTACGAGCATGTTCTCCCACTCTTATGATCATTTATGAGCTTTTATGTATTTTTAAGTGCCCTTTTTACTTGTCTTTCATACTCAGTACATTCCACGTACTAGCCGCATACTCTATGATGTATCATTTTATGATACAGGCTCTGATCTTCAGATCCAGCACTGTCAATAGTCTATCTCGGAGTTTAGCATCTAGTTTTTGGTGAGTCCTCATTCTCCGAGGACCATGTGTTTCAGATATTGATGTTTCTTCTAGTTTTCAGTTTTTTTGGGTTAGTTGGGGATGTCATCATATTAACCCATCAGATACGTTAGAGGCTTTCAGACTATATGTAGCACTCAGCTATTATGTATGTAGTACATTCCGCTTACAATGTTATGTTATATTTATGCTTCCGCTATATCATTATGTTAAGTATTCTATTTTAATGATATGGAGTTAGATGAATGTTTATGCCATGGGTCAACTTGGAGTCTCTCGGGGCTCCTTATCATGTGTTACAATCCGAGTCTACATTCGGGTCATGACAAACTTGGTATCAGAGCCATAGGTTTGGAGTGTCCTAGGGTGTCTGCAATCCGCATTAAGTAGAGTATTTTTCAAGGGTGTGAAGCACGCCACACTTATGACGAAGAGGCTACGAGATGTTTAGGAAATGTTCCCTTCTTTCATGATCTAGTTTAATGCGATGAAAAATCTTCCTATCCTTCTAACTCGTGTTCTTCACGATTGCAGATCATGGCTCCCCGAAGAATGAATGGTAGGAGGAACAGAAACGGAGATGGCCACGAGGATGGAAACGGTAACGGGTACCAGCAGGCCCACCCGGCACCAGAGCCAATTGCCCATGCTGAGTTTTGGGTAGCTATTCAGATGCTCGCGCAAGCCTTGACCGCTCATGTCAATCAGCAGGCGATTGCGCATGTTCCGCAAAATGGAAATGCAGCGGCAGCTAGAGTCAGGGACTTCTTGAGAATGAACCTGCAGGGTTCCTCGGGTCAAAAGTAGATGAGGACCCACATGAGTTCATTGATGAGATTGTGAAGATCACCCAGGTCATGGGGTGAATGGGGTTGAATGTGCAGAGTTCTCCTCGTATCAGTTGAAAGGGGTCGCACATATCTGGTTTCAGCAATGGAGAGATAGTAGGTCCACCGGAGCAGGTCCTGTCACTTGGGAGGAGTTCCATGTGGCATTTCTAGATAGGTTCTTCCCTAGGGAGATGAGGGAGTTGAAGGCAGACGAGTTTGTGAATCTTAAGCAGGAGAGGATGACGGTACAGGAATATTCTCTAGAGTTCACTCACTTGTCAAATTATTCCCCAGAGTTAGTGGTTGATCAGAGGGTGCGGGTGAGCAGGTTTGTTCATGGTGTGGCGGGCTATTTTGACAAATATTACAAGACCACTATGCTCCACCAGGAAATGGACTTACCTCAGATAGTTTTGTACGCGCAGCATATAGAGGCGGCTCATATGAGGGAGAGAGAGGCCAAAAGGGCCTAGACAGATAGCCATGGGTTTACTCATCAGAGATCTGGCGGTGGTCACCGCCCTCAGTTTCAATAGAGGTCGCGATCTCCAGCACCATCATCAGATAGTGTTCCATCCAGACCCAAGGGTGATCAAAGGAGCATGGCTTCAGGATCGAGGGACCAGAGGGGCATGCAGGTAGAGCGCACCTTTCCAGCCTGCGGAAAGTGCTGTAAGAGTCATGCTGGGGAGTGCTTGCTTGGCTCAGATATTTTTTTATGGGTGCGGTAGATCCGGCCACATGCGCCGAGCATGTCCATTTGCTAGACAGGATGAGGATAGAGGTCATGCGCAACCTACCAGGTCAGCAGCAGCTCCAGCACGTTTAGCTCCACAGGGGGCATCTACTAGTGGGGGTGGAGGACAGCAACAAAATAAATTCTATGCCCACGCCTCGTGACATGAGCAGGAGACTTCACCGGATGTGGTTACTAGTATGTTACGAGTGTTTCTCCTTGATGCTTATGCTTTGTTAGATCCAAGGGCTACCCTGTCTTTTGTGACACCTTATATTTCTAGTAGCTTTGGATTCAGTCTTGAAACTCTGTCAGAATCATTTTCAGTACTCTTGTTGGTGATTCGGTTGTAGCTAGGCGGGTGTATAGAAGGTGCCCGATCACTATATCGCATAAAGTCACCTCAGCAGAGCTTGTAGAGTTAGCCATGACTACCTTTGATATTATTCTTAACATGGGCTGGTTGTATGCGTGTTATGCTTCTATTAATTGTAGAACCCGTGCAGTGGAATTTAGCTTTCCGGGTGAGTCGGTCTTGGAGTGGAAGAGTAGTTCGGTCGTGCCTGTAGTTCATTTTATTTCCTATATTAAGGCGTGGAAGATGATTTTCAAGAGTTGTGTGTATAATCTAGTTAGGATTAAGGATGTTGAGTTTGAGACCTCGACTATCCAATCAGTTCCGATAGTGCGTGAGTACCCATAAGTATTCCCTGATGATTTAATGGGTGTTCCTCCCGAGAGGGAAATTGATTTTGGTATTGACCTTCTTCCTGACATTCACCCGATATCTATCCCTCCTTACAGAATTCCTCCAACCTAGCTAAAGGAGTTGAAAGAACAATTGAAGGACCTGTTAGATAAGGGTTTCATTAGACCAAGATAGTCTCCATGGGGTGCACTAGTCTTATTTGTCCAAAAAAAGGATGGTTCCCTTTGGATGTGCATTGATTATCAGCAATTGAAAAAAGTCGCCGTCAAGAACAGGTATCCTTTACCCAATATTGATGATTTATTTGACCAGCTTCAGGGTGCCAAGTGTTTTTCGAAGATAGATCTCAGATCCGGGTACCATCAGCTCAGAGTTCGAGGAGTGACATCCCAAAGATAGCCTTCAGGATGCGGTATGGTCATTATGAGTTTCTAGTTATCTATTTTGGACTAACGAATGCTCCTGCAGCTTTTATGGACTTGATGAACAGGGTGTTCAAGCCATACCTACACATGTTCGTGATTGTGTTTATTGATGACATCTTGACATACTCTCGGAGCGAGGAGGAGCATGCTGCTCATTTGAGGGTGGTGCTACATACTCTCAAGGNTGTATTTAATGTATATAAGGCCACGAAGCTTTCGGCCATATATGAGGATGACATCTTGACATACTCTCGGAGCGAGGAGGAGCATGCTGCTCATTTGAGGGTGGTGCTACATACTCTCAAGGATCGCCAATTATATGCTTAATTCAGCAAGTGCGAGTTTTGGTTGAACTTAGTGGCATTTTGGGGCCATGTGGTATCAAGTGAGGCAGACAGGTGGACTCTCAAAAAATAGAAGCGGTGAAGAATTGGCCTAGACCGGTGAATCCTTGTATTATCTGGAGCTTTTTGGGTTTAGCTGGCTACAATCGGAGATTTGTTGAAAGTTTCTCATCTATCGCAGCTCCCTTGACCAAATTTACCTAGAAGAAGGTGAAATTATAGTGGTTGGAGGCTTGTGAGAAGAGCTTCCAAGAGTTGAAGACTCGACTTACCTCAACACCGGTGTTGACCCTACTCGAGGGTACCGATAGGTTCATAGTGTATTGTCATAGTTCGAGGATCGGACTTGGTGTGTATTGATGCAGCATGGGAAAGTTATAGCATATACCTCCAGACAGCTAAAAGTTCATAATTAGAACTACCCGACCCATGGTCTTAAATTATCCGCAAGCCCTAAGATCAAACCCGGGAGTTGAAATGGAGAAAACTGGAGATCTGGCACCAGGTCATAGAATGAGTCATTCTGTGACCCATGGGGTAGATTACGAGTCGTGAGGTGACTCATGGTGAGATTAAGGGATTGAATTGGAAATTTTGGGATTTGAGATCCCCATGGACGTGACCACGGGTCATGGTCAGGTCCCACGACTCATTGAGTCAGTCGTGGGTAAAGTTTTTTTGGGAAGGTGAAGGAGGCCTGGCAGTGTACCCTACGGAAGGTCCCCATGAGTTGTGGTCAGTCACCATGATTCATGGGATGGACCGTGGACAGCATGTTGGATATAATTAGAAATCTAAGGCAGTGAAAGTGACGAGTGGAGACCATGAGTCGTGGCCACCTGTAACGACTGGTGAGGTTCCTCGTGACGATCCTTGGATGATCTAGTGGGCAGTGTACTCGTCGACCGACGCCACGATTCATTTCTCAAACGATTACTCGTCCAGTCCCTCATTGGGACAGGCAGTCAGTTATTTTCTGCAAATTTAGTAAGGGCTTTTCTGTAATTCATATGATCTTAAGGCCTAAACTGCGTTATTTTGAACTATCAATGATGAGTTTTAAGAGGGGAGTTCATTTTAGGCCATTCTTACTCATGCATGCAAAGATAGAGATTTATAGAGGTGATCAAGCTCATTGTCCTTCATGTTTTTTTCAAATCTTCATTGGACAATCAAGTAGTGATAAAATCAGATCTTCCCCAGATATGTAGGGTTATGAATGGGTGAGTCTGTTCACACCCATGCCCAATCTCTCTCTAAATCATGATATTTCTTATGATGATTCTATAGGGTTTTAACCTAATGCATGAAATTTCTAATTTACTACATGGACATGATTCAAAGGTGTTTTTATTATTGAGTTATGAATTATGGACAAGTTTTACATTGTTTTCCACTAAAACCATGTTTCAATCTTTTTAAACTTAAATGCCTATTTATGAAAATTTCATGAAAGTTGAGATTTATGATGAATGTTGATGTATGATAAGGTATTAATGATGAAAAGAATGTTTTCAAGTTACCCATGTTTATAATCAAATTTTCAAGTGAATTGAGTATTTTCAAGCATGTTAAAGTATTAGGCAATACCCACATGTTCAAGTATGATTTATGAATTATGATATGGATTTCATAATTTATCGATTTATGAAATTGGCTGATTTATGGTCCCTTGATTCATGGCTAAACATGTATTAAATGGGGATCAATGATGTTAAATATTTATTTGGCCATGAATCTCATGAATGATGTTTGTGATTTATGTACGAGTCTAATGTGCATATTTTTGGGAGTAGTGTCTAGCACCGAGTAGCCTGACGCTCGAAGAACTATGCCGGTGTCTCACAACTACGTGCCACCGTAGGTTCATTTTGATACATTACGATGTTAATGGATCCCCTCTTTCGTGATATCACATAATGTACGTCCCTTGCCTGGCAAGCTTGGGACGACTCTATCCACTTGAGTGAGATAGTTGGGGCATCATGTAAGGCTCTACTATGATGGTATCGGTTATGACGAGTATCCCATTGTTCCTCATGATTTATGCATGGTTATGTTTTTATTATTTGGCTCAAGTCATGTTTAATGAATCTTTCCTCTTATGGTTATGATCATGGTTAATTTACGAATGCCTTGAAAACCTTAAGCCTTATGTTACATTATGAAATTTATGTTATGAGCATGTTCTCCTACTCTCATGATATTTTATACATTTAAAATTTCTATTTTACTTACCTTTCATACTCGATACATTTCACGTACTGACCACATACTCTATGCTGTATCATTTCATGATACAGGCTCCGATCTTCAGACCCAACGCCTCATTAGCTCATTCCGAAGTTAGCATCCAGTCCACTGGTGAGTCCTCATCCCCCCGAGGACCCAGTTGATATCAGTTATCTCTTTATGTTCAATTTTCTAGACTGGTTGGGTTAGTTAGGGGTGTTGTCCCATCAGTCGATCAAATATGTTAGAGGCTTTCAGAATATATGTAGTAATCAGCTCGTTATGTATCATGTGATTTCCGACTTTGATGTTATGTTATTGTGAGATTTCTATTATGTTTATTATGTCAAGTCTTCTGCTTTATTGATTGTGTTAGACATATGTTCATGCCACAGGTCGACTTGGAGTCTCTCGGGACTCCTTGTCCCATGTCTCGATCCCGGCCTATGTTCGGATCATGTCACGGCAAGTTCACTTGGTTTATTACTGTCTGAGCCAGCAGTTGGATTGCCGCTCTAAATTATACTGAGCACACTTGATCGTCCTAAGGGGCTGCTGGAGCTGGTGCGGTAGGTCAGTTAGCATTGCCATCCCTACTTCTATTTCCTCGTCTTGGAGGCATAGTTCCACTGAAATGAAATAGAGCACGAGTTAGGAGAACATTTTTGGAATTGAACTTCAATGCATGATAAGGAGTATGAAAAAAAGGGAGTTTTCCTAATAACGTCTCATAGCCTCCCCGTTGTTCGCGGCTTTTGCAACTACACGCAAGTGCACGTGGTCGAACAAGTAGTAAAATGGCTTAAGTAAGCCAAGTATCGATCCCACAGGGACTGAACTAA